>APFE030682658.1:18554-69384 GCA_000404065.3 Pinus taeda
ACGGCCTGAGCCAATGTGGCCACTTCAGGCAATTTATTAATAAAAGAATGAAAATTTACATAAGATTCTCTCATGAACAGTTAACCTACAAATGACCCTCCATGCTCTTTAAATAGAGATCATGAACAAATCGGGTGCTAATCCACGGATCAAGTGTCGGTAATACCAAGGAGAGAATGAACCGTCGGATCACTACATATCATGACCGTCAGATTGTAAGTTACAAAAGTACATAGTAAAGAAACACACTTTACCTAACTCTATACTAGACCAAGTTATACTTAACTATTTCCTATGTGTCGAAATATCCTAACATTTGGAAGCATGCAATTATATTTGACACCTAAGCTTCAATAACCCAAAAAGAAAGATTTCTCTTTTTTAAATGTTATTTGCAATCATTGTAAATCAAATTCTAGTCTCTTTGTTTATGAAACTCTTCTATAACAATGATGTACCTTAGGAGGAGTTTGTTGAAAGTGTAGCAAGAAAGACTCAATTTGACTTAGCTTTAGTCAAATTGAAAATTTGACATTTCCACATCAGCAGACAACTTGGAGGCAGTTAATTGGGGTGACATGGATCTTGTCACTCATTTATCTCAATAAATTCAAGGTAGAGGCTTTGGAGTTCAGTAATGCAAGTGTGCTTGCTAATTTATAGCAATCCAATTCAATTTTTCCACTCGAAAAATCCGTAATTTTTCATTATAAGGAAAAATTACATATTGTAGATGCCTGTAGCATATGCTGTAGCTGAATCACCATGGACTGTGCACAAAAATATAAAGGTCTGTTAGATACACCACGCAGGGCGATCTGCTGTTATATCAGCTGGTAGATCAAAACTTTTATATATCTGAGTAACCTGTACATGAGCCACGCAGGGCTCTTTCATAGTTGTAAAAAGCTATATTCTACGCCTATATACAATCATAAAAAATTTTCATGTTATGACAGTGTTTGAGCAAAAAAAGATAGTGATCAGGGACTCAATCCCCTCTGATAGTGCTGATCTATATATGGGTGATGGTAATATTGATATACATCTGTCCCCTTCTATTATTGAATCAACCACTCGCCTTTGGGTAATGTCGAGGCCTCTTTGGATAGTTTGTCAGCGCTGCTGTTATGCTCCCTGTAAATATGATTGAAAGAAATAGTGTTAAATGCTACCTTGAATATATTAACTTCATGCAATATATTGCTGAGAGTGTGTGGGTGACATGCAGTAAAGCCATTGAACCCGTTGATTATGTTCTTTGAGTCCCCAAAAACATTTAGATTGATGCATTAATGCCCCAAAGAGAAATGAAGTAAGTGACGAAGGGTCATTAGTTCCACGAAATTATTGGTGCCAATGCCCAAACCCATATTTACTCTGAAGAAATGTTGTTCACCGATGTATAGAGTGAATCCTCCTCCACAACCTTGTTGGTTAGCAACGCCATCAAAAAAAGCCCAGGGAGTGCTTTTTGTCAATGTTTGGGGGGGGGGGGGGGGGGGGGCATGTGGTCTGCGTTCTCGAGGAAGCGGGGGATCAAGTAATTCATTATAAGTTGAGATAATAACAGCCGCAATATGGGGCTAGTGTATTGGTCTTTTGTAGAAAATGTAGCGATTTCAAGCCAACCAGGTGTACCAACTAACGACCAAAGGGAGGCACAATAGTTTGGATCCCCTGTGTCGGTTTGTCCAGTCGTCCCATGCGCTGCCAATTTCATCACCATCCCATTGACCAGAAAAAAGGATAGAGGAAGATATGTCCTGCCAAAGAGCTTGCAGGGTGGTACACTGAAGAAATAGATGCACAGTAGATTTGGATGAACATTTGCAAAGAATACACCATGTTGGCCCATAAAAATATCTATGAAGGAGATGTTCTCCTGTGGGAATTTTGTCATTGAGAATGCACCAGAAAAATAATCTGGTGTGCGGTGGTGCTGCGAGTTTCCAAATGTTACTCCACCAGATTGAAACCTGTTCAGGCCTTTTGTGTTGCATCAAGGAGATGTAGCCTGTCTTAGGGGAGTATACACCATTTTATGCTTGACTCCAAACTAGTTCGTTCGGGCCCTCTTTAATCCTTATGTGGGATTCAGTTAGCGTAGAAATATAATCCTGTCATTCTAGATGCCATCGAGGAGGGAGATCAAGTAGTCTCGCAGATTTCCATGCTTGAGAGAACATGCCAGTGTTTTGTGGATCTGCAATGTGAGACAATACCATAATCCCATGGGAGTGAAGATACTGCAAGAGATCTCTAGAAAGTAGATGTCTTCCCCCTCCTCCGATCCAAGGGTCCAGGCCGGTCCGAGCCATGGAAACATGATTAATTCTCCACACCAGATTTTCTCTAATATGGGGTAGGAAATTCAGCAGTGCCTTCCACACAGATGATATGCCCATCGATGGCCAGCTAGGCAATCATATCCAATCCATAATGTTCTAGGGCCAGATGTATTTGTGATATGAAATAGATGTCCATAGGTTCTAACCGGTCAGCAAGGTCCAACTCATTTTAGCAGCTAAGGCCTGTGCAAAATGAGGAAGATCTTTTAAGCCCCAACCTCCCCACTTCTTTGGTAGTGCTATCGTTTTCCAGCTGATCCAAGAAAATGAAGAAAGTTGCATCCAATAGTATAACCCTTAATGGGGGCTCCTAGATGGATCTGCAGCGGGTCCGTGCGGGTCTAGGGTAAAACCTAGGGTTTTACTGGTAATTACTGCAGACTACCTAACCTCTGTACCGTCACCATCACTGCATTCTGTTGCTCTCCGTTTATCCGTTTTACCTTACCTATCACTTCCTTCTGCCGACTTCTGGCTGGGACCATGGGGGACAATTTGGAGATTGAAGTGGTCGATTATTCCGAGGAGCCCTTCCCGGATCGTGTTATTTTTGGTAACCCCTGCTTCACCTCATCAGTTACTACCTCACTTCCATTTCCTAATCCGGCACTGCCCTTGTCGTCTCCTATGGTCTACTTACCGAGGCAATGCTCTGTGCCTCCTTCCTCCGGGTCGCATTTGATTGAATCCTTGGCATTGGATGTCCCCCCACTTTCACCGGGCACCCTGCACATATTATCTGCAAACACTCCCCCTTCGCCCTCTTTCGACCCTCATCCGTCTTTATCATTGTATTTCTCTGTGCCCCCTATGGACATTCCGGCTTCGGCTGCGGTAAACCCTCCTTCCTCATTCCACCCACCCTCGAGCTGCTTTGAGACGCCGGTGGTAAGGGTCAGATCTACAAAGTATCCTCCTCCGGAAGGAGTCACAAACCCCTTGGTTGACCATCCCTTTGTGCCTCGGTCGGGCAGAAGAAAGATCAAGTGTATTAAGGCTACCGCAAAGGATATCACCATAAGATTCGGTGAGACTTCTGCTATAGGGGAGGCTGCTAATATGGCTAGTATAGTGCTCGTCAGATATGTGCGGGGCAGGGCATACTCGGTAAATAGACTGACCTAATGGGTCAGGGAGATTTGGGGCAGATTACTGATGGAATTGCCTGTGGTACATGTCCCGCCTAGGGGGTGGTTCTCATTGCATTTTTCAAAGGAGAATTACACTGACTTGGTTCTTTCCAGATACTGGCATATCGAGATCGTTCCTCTCCTCCTTAAGAGATGGAGCCCGCTTTTTGACCCTGAGCAGGAACAAATTGGGGCAGGACCTCTTTGGGTTCGATTGTTGGGACTTCCATTACAATTCTGGTGCGAGGAGGTTTTTATTAGGATTGGAAATGCCTTGGGCACCTATTAGACCAAGATCGTACATTTGTAGAATCAAAAAATCGAACCCTTGCCCGCATAATGGTCCACTTGGACACCCGTGAGGGGCTGGAGGAGAATATTACACTTCAATGGGGCAATTATATCAGGGTTCCAATTCTAGATTATGAAGGGGTGCCGTTCCACTACAAACGTTGTCATAAGGTGGGACATCTTTTCAGAGATTGCTCGCTTAACAGAAAACCTAAAGATACCCCTAAATCTACTCCTGTTCCATCTCGTGCTCCTTCACCGGCTAGATCTCGTCCTCCTGTCTCGGGTCCTACCCCTTCGACATTCTCTCCTCAAAAATCGGTGGAGGCCAAGCTCAGACCAATCTCGCCACTGCTGACCAGGGCTCGTGCTGCAGCTGGAGCCGCGAAAGTTTCGGGTATTTCTCTTATCTATACTCCCTCATCTTTTGATCAAAGCACATATGTTGTTGCATCCTCTGTGCACTCTTCCATGGCACATTGCATCATGTCATCCCCTCCCCTCATCGCCACTACTGATCCATCTGTGTTATCTCCCTCAAATTCCTCCATCTCGCCGTCATCTTCTCACCATTATTTTCTCTGCCCCAGAACCCACTCTCATGGTTCCTTGGTTCGACAGACCAGATTAGGAATCACTATTACAGGTTCAATTCCTCTGTCTTCCAGGGGAAGGAAGTTTGACCTTTCCAAAGCCATTAAGCGTGCTGGGGTAGAGGTTGCCTCTGGCCGCCAATCCACTCTCGACGAGGTCCTTAGAGCTGTGAATAACTCGAGAGGTGTTCCCCCATGAAGTGTTTATCTTTTAACTGCAAGGGCATGGCTAGCGCCTCTAAGAAACTAGCCTTGCAGAGACTTTTTGAGGTAGAACTGATTGACATTATTATGCTGCAAGAAACTCTTGGTCCGGCTGACCACATTACCCACTCCCTACAATCTCTGGCTCCGAGATGGACTTTTGTGGCTTTGGATGTTGTAGGGAGATTTGGGCGGCTGGCCATTGGATACAACCCTCACACCATTAGAGTTGATGCATCTTGGGGTAGTTCTGGATTTATGGGCATTGATATCTTCTCAGCAGAGCTCGGACATCCCCTTCGGATCATGAATGTATATGGACCCTGTCAACAGAGGGAACCATTCTGGAAACATTTCTTAACCCTCTCACTACTTGCACCTAATCACATTATCATTGGAGGGGATTTAAACTTTTCTTTGGGGTTCAATGAATCATGGGGGTCCTCGGCATAGGTGGATGCTATTACAGGGTACATGTCAAATCTACTGGAGCAGAAAAATTTTGTGGATGTTCCCATGAACAAACCCCTTCCCACATGGAGGAATAGAAGGGTGGGTGAAGCTGCACTGGCTCGGAGACTAGATAGATTTCTATTGAAGAGCCCGCTCCTTCTGCAATTTCATCACTATAAACAATGGGTGGGTTCTGGGGGTATATCAGACCAGTCCCCTATCTATCTAGAGATTCATGGTCCTCACCATAAACCTAAGGCCCCCTTTAAATTCAACCATGTCTAGTTGTAGGACCCTACCTACATCAAACTGGTTACTGATTTCTAGACTGCCAACCCCATCAATAGAGCTGAATCACTGGCAAGAGGCTTTTGTAATAACCTCTCCAAGTTGAAACACCTCTCTATTAATTGGGCTAGGGAGAAGCTTAGTCGGGAGAACACACAACTGGCTCAAATAGAACCTCAGCTGAGCTCTCTGTTGGATGAAAGAAGCCTGGGTTTCAGCTCTACGGAACAAAAGACTCATTTGATTGAACTTGAAAACCAGAAGGCCGGGATACTAAAGGAATGGAAGGAATCCATGAGATTAAGGAGTAGAGCCATCTGGTTGAAAGCTGGGGATGACAACACTAGGTTCTTTCAAAACTATGCAAAGGGGAGGAAAGTTTCAAACACCATTTGGAATCTTCCATTGCCTGAGGGAGGTCTTGCAGATTCGTTCAACAAGCTCTCTCATCTTGGTACTGCACACTTCTGAAATCTATATAATAGCCCGCCTGGAGTAAACCTTGCTGACATTATTAATGTGGCTAGTCACTTTCCAAGATTTGTAAATGAGGACGAAGCATGTGAGCTATGTGCTCCAGTTACACCAGGGGAGCTCGAAGGCACGTTAAAATGGTTCAAGAAGGACAAGAGCCCAGACCCGGATGGCTGGACTATTGAATTCTATCTGGCTTTCTTCGAGATCTTGGGACAAGATCTATTGAAAGTTGTGGAGGAGTGTAGAACATCTGGATCCCTATACCATGCCATCAACTCGACTTTCATAGCTCTCATTCCCAAGTCTGATTCTCCATCCTCTTTTGATGACTATAGGCCTATATCCTTTGTGCAATTGTCTGTACAAGATCATTTCTAAGATCATTGCAAATAGACTCAGGCCTATCCTCTCCTAGAACATTGCTCCTCAACAATTTGCCTTCCTGGATTCCAGACATATTCATGAAGCCATTGGATCGGCTCAGGAAGCCATTCATTCAATTTGGACCAGACATCTTAAGGGCATCATTCTCAAAATTGACTTGTCTAAGGCCTTTGATAGGGTCATTTGGCTTTACATCAAGATGATGCTCATCCATCTGGGCTTTCCTCTAGAATATATTACATGGATCATGGCCTGCATTACCAAGCCCACCTTCAGTGTCCTCATCAATGGCTCGGCCTCTCATTTCTTCCATTCAGAAAGAGGGCTAAGACAAGGTTGCCCCCTATCTCCTCTCCTCTTCCTCATCGTGATGGAAGGCCTCAGTCGTCTCATGGCATCAAAAAAGAGGGAAGGAGACCTGTGTGGCCTCAAGATATCTGATGACTACTTTCTTACACATCTCTTATTTGTGGATGATGTGCTTATTCTACTGGATGGTAGTATTCGGGATTCCCGCTCTTCCTCCAAGATCCTACTACTGTTCTCGTCTACCACTGGGATGCTTGCTAATCATACAAAATCCACCATCACTTTCACTCGTACTTCTGTCCATGAATCCCAATTTGCACACCAACTCTTCCCTCATTGTCTTCACCCTTTGGATAGAGGTCTCAAATATCTAGGGTTTTGGCTAAAACCCGCATGTTAGAAGATTACAGACTGGGTTTGGCTTGTCACAAAATTGGAGAAGAGACTATCCATCTGGAGTCATAGATATCTATCCAGGGCGGGCAGGCTTGTCCTTATCAAATCAGTCCTAGAAGCTACACCAGTTTTCTGGATGCCTCTTGCTTGGATCCCCAGAAATATCCTACACCGCCTGTAGCAGTTGTGCAATAGATATCTCTGGAATGAGAATCCAATTCAGTTAATTCTAGTTGTACTCCATTAAACTAGTTCTAACAGTTAATAGAACTAGTTGGAGGTCAGTTGTGTACTTGGACAACAATTTGACTCAAATATCATCCAATTAACTGATCAATCAACCAAAAATAGCTCATTCATGCAAGGAATTCGAATTGCTCAAATATGGTGGATATTCCAAGGTTGCGTAACAACAATTGTAGACTAGTTTCGAGTGTACAAGTTTTGCATGCAATCAGTGATCAATCCTTGGGAATTGCGCAATTGTTTTGGAGGAAATTCCTAAAGAATAGGGGCTAATTTCCTTAGGAATTGCACAAGAAAATAGGAGCTCAGGTGGGGGGAATAAATTGACTAAGTCTAGGTCAGAGCTTCTCATTAGAACAAGAATTTCAAATTTGTTCCCCAGGAGGTTTGAATTTGCAGCTTCAGTGTAGAAGGATTTCCTCAAAGTTAGGAGAATAGCCTTCAATGGACTAAGTTAGAGTATGCCTTGGAAGGCAACTCAAATTTCATTTCCAAGAAGGATCACATGGAGGCAGTGCTTGATGAAAATGGATTGTTGGAATATGTCAAGACATACATTTCAAAACTAGGATCAGTCGATGCCTAGAACCCACCCCAATGGAAGAAAGATGTAGCCAAGACCATCTTGGAGGGAGTGAGAGACCACATGGTCTCAAATATCCATGGAAAAGAAACTCCTTTCGCAATGTGGGAGGCACTAACTAAGTTATTCGAGGGAGTGAGAGACCACATTGTGTCAAATCTCCATGGAAAAGAAACTCCTTTCGCAATGTGGAAGCCACTGACTAAGTTATTCGAGAATAACAGTGACCATAAGAAACTAACCGTCAAAGACAAACTTCAAAACATTAAGATGCAGAAGAATGATATAATTCTGTAGTATCTCACCAGATTTACACAAGTTTGGGATGAGCTTGGAGGGGTTGGTGTGAATGTTGCATAAGATGACCTTGTGAGCCTATCTCTTTTAAGCCTTCCAAAATCCTGACACAACTACCACACGAGGGTTTCAGTGACAAAGAAATACCATATCACGTGTGTTCATATTGGAGGATAAAAATTGAGGGAAAAATGAAATAATATATTGACCATATAATATGGAAGTAAAGGGGTTTTATATGTTATATAGTGATATGTGTATTATAAGGTATTGTTTATGCAATACATTGGCTATGCGGAGGTAGAAAACAAGTGGGATGGAGAAATAAAGGGTTCAAGAATATTGTGGGAGTATCGACAGTGGGAGGGAGAAAGAAAAGACTATTGTAGTATTAGGTCCATAGGAGCCTAATATTCAAACCTATGGCCCTAGCATTGACATGCAGTTCATGGTAATGTTAAATTCTTAAAGTAAAAGTGAAATTCTCCTTTACCTTTCATTTTCATCCTTTTACTTAAATTTTTAACATTACCATGAAACAACTCAGGATGTTTGAGAAGTGGTTCCGACCTCACTAGATTTCATATGGAGAAACTAGAATTTTATATCTCATTCAAAATGCAACAAACTTATTAGTTTTTACGGAATTCAGGATTGGGGGGATTGTAATTTTTCCATTGAATTTTGTGATGTACTAGGGTAAGGAACTTGTACTTAACCAAGAGAACCAAGCCCTCTATGTACCTTGATGTTAGTGACATTGGTTGTAAAACTCCTCTATCATGACCCTACTAAAAATGTACCCGTCACTCAAACAAAATATTGACTTGACATGTTACATTTTTCCTATCTTATGTTAATGCTTATAGGGTGATATTAAAGACAAAGTTCCCAAGATAACCAATGATTTTGATGATATGTAGGTATTTGTTATAGCATGATTTTTTTGGATGATAGAGGCCATCAAGAGCCTACTTGTTGATGTATTTTCAGTTCAGAGATGGATTTCACTTGATGTTATTTTAGTTATGTGCACCCTTACATGCTATATAAATGATAACTTGTAATTTTTGGACCTATGCTTGATGAAGATTATAACTACTAGATTAATGATGTTATATGTTTTAATATTTTTTTTATCACAAATTCATCATTCTACATTATTTTGTAGACATATATGCATCAAAATATATAAAAAAATATATATTATATAAAATCCACTCCCAAAATCACTCCCAACTTGGGAGCTTTTGAAAATGTCACTCCTAACTCCTACTTCCACTCCCACTTCCTGCTTCTACTCCCACATCCCGCCTCTACTCTCACTCCTAAGAAACCTTGCTCCAGAGAATACATGCATCACATTACTAATACCTCTATGATCTATGTCTAATGTGTGCATTAAGATTTTTTACCTGTTGCTCAGCTAGTGATCCTCCCAATGATGGGGTAGTAGAGAATAGAACAGATATGGCACCTTGACCCTTTCCTTACATTAGTAATGAGTAGGTTGAATGCAAGTGAAGGAGACAGGGATACCGACTATTTCTTGGTAGAGGGCACATGCATGCCATAGGAGATAGTGAAATATACTATTTTTTGGAAGAGGGTGCATGCATGTTAAGGGCGCGCATGTCACACCTTCAGTTAGTTCAAGTTTAGGTGTTGTTTCAAATTTAGCAAATTTAATTTTGGATGGGGTTTTTCTATTAATAGAGCTTTTCTTTTTTTCTTTTTAGAATCCATGCTCTATTCTTCCTAAGATGGTCTAGATCCTTAGTCAATTACAATACTTATGCATGAGAAATTCCCATCTTAGTTAGAGGACTCATATCTCAAGGAAGGGATGCATGCTTGCATTCTCTAGTTCATATTTTGATGGAAGCACACTTACTTGGCACTCTTACCATGCAACTATGGTGCACTAGGTGATCAAGTTAGGGTTATGATTTGAAAAAGTCCAACCATACAGGATTTTTCATGTGTCTATATTCATTGTACTTTCTCTCCTCTTCCTATTCTATAAGCAATATGAAAGGTGTGCCATTGTGTTGGTTCTCAAGGTTTTGTTTTGAACTGTTATAGTGTAGCTTTTCCAGTATTCAATAGAAGATAGATGTAATTGAGAGTTAAAATCTATGTATTTTCCATTCAAATTTTCTATAGTACGTATTTGTAAATCAACCAACCTATATCTGCCTCTTTTTTATTCAAACTTTCAAGTTTTCAGCTACCTAGTATTTAGTCTATTCTTTTTAGGTGCGAAATCTGCTTACGATTGTCAATGAAAATAAAAGGATATAAATATAAAGGGGTATAAAAAATATTAAAGAAAAAATGGATACCTATAGTATCTAGTGAAAGTAGGGACTTTTTAAATTGGGAAAGTGTATTAGGTTCGTATTGGTAAGGGGTTAAATAAAGTGATTTTTAGAGGTATTTTCCAATATGCAGTGAAATTAAGGGTATTGTTTAGTATGCGACGAATTCATGTGTTTTGTCAAAGGCTCATTGAGTGAAGCCCCCCATGAGCTACTAGGACTCTGTGAATAGAAGGGAAAAAATACCAAATTGGGAATGCTTATGGTCTGATTTGTTACAAGAATAAATCAGACAAAATACCAGAGATGGAGGTTCATCCAAGGGAGAGGATGAAGAGAATTTTGCATTGGTTGGGAAGGGAAAGAAGGGAAAAGGGAAGAAATCTCAAACCAAACCAGATTCCAACAAAGGGGGAAATAAGAAAGATTTTTCCACAAAAATGCTTCAATTGTCATGAATTTAAGCATTGTACTACAAAGTGTCCACACAAAAAGTATAGTAAGAAGAACTCAGGAGGACGAGAAGGTGAAGTAGTGGCTTCACAGTTTGAGTTATACTTCACCCTGATGACATGCATGGTCAACAATATGATGGGGAATGTGTGGTACTTTGACTCAGGTGCCTCATTCCACATGATAGGGTGTAGAGGGTTTTTCAGTGACTTGGAGGGGAAAGATATCTAGATGCATGTTGATCTTAGGGATGTTGGAAGGTACAGTGCTACCGAGATTGGTACAGTAACCTTTAAGAGGGAGTTAGGATCCCCTCTTCGCCTCAAAGATGTCATGTTTATACTAGGCTTGAAGAAGAACCTCATCTTTGTAGCAGTTTTGGAAGACTGTGGCTATTATGTGATCTTTAGTAAAGGGAAATCCTTTTCGAGAAACATAGCTATTGGGAAAGTGAAGCAGATTGGGTTTCTTGTTAGGAACAAGTACAAACTTGATGTTGAAGATTTTGTTGTATTAAGCAGTAAGGCAAAGAAAGTGTAGAGTCGAGATGTTGGTGAATTATCGCACAAATACTTGGTCATTTGCTCTATGGCACCCTTAAAATTATGCATCAAATAACCACTGGCCTCCCTAAAGGATCACTTGAGCATCAGGATGTCTGCAAGGGTTGTACCTTGGGGAAGTATGTAAAATCCACATTCCATGATCGAGACAACAAAATAAATGCAGCCTTGGATAGAGTCCACTCTGATGTTTGTGGACCCTTCTCGACAACCTCCACTACCAGACATAAATACTATGTTACTTTTATTGATGATTTCTCAAGAAAGTGTTGGATCTTCTTCATGCGGAAGAAATTTGAGACATTCTCAAAATTTGTAGAATTTAATGAACTATTTGAGAAAGAGACTAGAAAGGAGGCGAAGGCTCTTAGGAGTGACAACGGAGGGGAGTATGTTTGAAATGAATTTAAGGAATTTTGTACCAAATAAGGAATTTGAAGAGAATTGACAACTCCTCACAACCCACATCAGAATGGGGTAGTTAAGAGAAATATATGGAGCATTGTGGGAGCTATAAGAGCTATGCTACATGACCAAGGCATGTCACTACATTATGGGCACAGGCATGTAACAAAGAAGTTTATTGTATAATCAAATTCCTCATCATATTCTTGGTATGATTACACTAGAGGAGGCTTTCTCAGGGAGAAAGCCAAATGTGTCTCATTTCAAAATTTTTGGAACCTTCGTTTACTACCATGCCTTCAAAGATTCGAGGAAGAAACTTGAGCTGACAATAGAGTTGGGGGTTTTCGTGGGTTACATCGAAACTCTAAACGTTTACTGAGTGTACTTACCTTCCATCATAATGAAATTTGTGTGAAGGGATGTAAATTTTGATTAGGGGAAAGCAATGAGATGCTCTCTTGAGAGGGAGTTTCAAATCCCACCAAAAGAGGAGCTTTTAGCTCCAAAGGAGGAGCCTCAAGAAGTTGTAGAGCAGCCACAAAAGGAGGAGTAGAGAGGATGCATAGTGGAGACATCCACTCAAGTAGAACCATCCAGGGAAGGTAGAAAAATAACGAGAGAAAATGAAAGGATTGTGCAAGATGCGAGGGAGAATGTGGGAGCTCCTCAAATTTGTGGTGGAAAAGGAGGTCACCTAAGAGGTACACTAGATACATGGCTCTAATGATTGACCTTATAGAGACTGAGTCATCTTCTTTTAAGGAAGAAATTCACAAACCAGTTTGGGTTGATGCCATGGTGGAAGAATATGAATCCATCATGAAGAACAATGTTTGGGAAGTGGTCCCAAGATCGAAAAATAAATTATTTATGGGTTCCAGATGGATCTTCAAGGTTAAGCATGGAGTAGACATAAGAATGAAGAAATATAAGGCAAAATTTGTGTCCAAAGGCTTCTCTCAAGTTAAGGGAATTGAGTATAGGAAACCTTTATTTGTTGTTTTTAGTTTTGGCTTGAGTATATGATCCTTCTTGAATTAGCTGGATAAAATTTTAGACATGCACAATAAGCTAACAAAAGTTTTCATGCTACAAATGGAACAGACAATGAGGATTGTAGTTATCGGTAAGTGTCATTTTCTAAGTTTGGCAAAGCATATCTTTTTCGTGGTGACTTATGTTGCCCTCCGTTGAGCTGAATTTTCTCACCCTTGAGTTTATCTTGGAAAAAGGTTTCCCCACATATACTTTCTTAGTAAGGTGAGTGTCATTTTCTTTATTTCCTATGTGAGGGGGTTGGTTGTGTGTTTAATATATAGTTTCTCCCTTTTTGAGAAACCAAAATTTCTTGGTTGATACAGTCACCTGCATTCCCCTTGAGGTCGCCAATTGTTGACACTATTATTCGTCATTTTCATATTTTTCAATATAACTGCAAAATAAGAACACCCCTACCTTTTATAAAACCAATAAATTATGTCTAAATGACCAATTGACCATCTATTGACCTAATACTAAGAGGGAGGGAGTCCTCCACTTAAAAATATTGTTTCTCAACTGGTGAAGTTCGACCATAAAATTGTCCACTGTTGTGTTTAATATTAAGAATCATTGTTTGATGACTACTATCTATTGTACATTTGTTATTATTCCAAAAACCAAATGATGAAGTGGTGATCACAGTTTTTACCTATATACATAAGTTTGAGTTAGTAAAGCGTTGTTGAAGGAAGAACAATGCTTTTAAAGGTATATTGCATCATGATTAAAAGGGATAATTTTTTATGTGAAATATGATTCCACACACTCTGATGAGTTGGCATTGCGTGAAATAGTTGGAAGTGCAGTTTAAGGTGGTGTAAATACGTTGATAATTCTAGAAATGAAACGATGTGAGAGTAAATGTTTCTCCATGCCATTCGATCAACGACCATTGTGATAGGGTTTGATGATCAACAACATATGTGAATCGCGATTTCTTTTGGCAAGGGTTTATTAAAATCTCAATGTTTTTCTCATTAATTTGGGAATTTCACTGTGTCTGATTATCACTAAGTTGAGTTAGAAACCCTAATCGTCATGGCATGTTGAGAAAGAAACGAGTGTGGCTGAAATGCATAGTTGGTGAACATTTGGTATCTTGGCAACTGGAAGGTGTTGTAACATGTTAGTATATTCGACACTTATGGTTAATTTCAAATGGCTATTTGTTAAATGGTAGTTTACATGTTTTTCCCCTCCATCTTATTCGTTCCATTCAAAATTTCATGCACAACAAGTTAAATTGACAAGCCTATGTTCATTTGACTCAAAAGACATGGCCACTGTGCCCTCTATCAGTGTCGTTTATCTCACTCTGTATATAGTCATATTTTCACCTTGTAGACTTTGTCTCAACTACCTATGTAAAATAAACAAGATTTTGTTGATTCATGGGTTAAATCATACCATTCTTTATCGTTTTCCCTTTGAAATAGTTATGCCATCATCGGGTCAAAGGTTGTTTTTGTTATGGCTCCATGTGGTTATTGTTATAAGAATCAATCTTGTTCCCTTTGGAAATTATCATAACCCAACAAAAGATTCCATATTATACCAAATGAATAAGTTCAATTAAAATGAGCCCAAGCTGGATATGATATGCACCTGTTCAAGTTCTAACAATTATAATTATTCAAAATCTCAAGGAAACTGATGATTTTGAAGCCCTCAAAGGGTTATTGTTATGTTTGAAAGTTATATTTTGGGTACATATGAATGAAGTCTAGCCTGAAAATATCGTTGGGTTTCTAATTCAATTTTATATCCTAGCCACCTCTACATTAATATGCTTGCAATTATGAAGTCAAAACCCTCCATCGTGCACCGTTGTGTACTTTCTCACATTTTTATTGACCTTGCAAATGTTTTATAATTTGTTTGAAATTTTTTATCACAAAATTGTAAAGAGGATGAGATCGTTCTTGTGCCAAATTTGGTATCACGCATTGGATAATGATTGTTCTTGGCAGCTATGACTTTCTTCTCTATAGGTTCGGGAAGACAAGGCAGGGGAAGAGGCAACATGCCATTAGGAATTTTGCAACAAGGAAGAAATAGAAGGATTTTATTTTCAATACACTTTAATGCATATTCTAATGAATTAAGGCAGCTGGCTACTACAGGGAATCTTTACCTAGGTCCTCCACCTAAAATTAGCCAGCCACCTTTGTCTAATGAACCTCACCAATCTGCTTTGTGTCATGTTGACGGTGTTGGGCCCTCCAACATGTCAGGGGATCTCCCTGTAAGAAGTCCCAACTAGACCTTAGACCGTTTGGTGTAGGAGTCCTAGCAGTGGGTCGTATGGTATCGCCTTGACTGCGGTTGCATGCAAAGGCAAGTAATATATTCTTGTTGGTAGCAAGGGTGTGACATGTGTAGCAAGTCAAGGAAGGTGCATGAACGGTTCTAACACAAGGAAAGTGAGGTGAGTGCACCCCTTGGAAACATATGAAAGCATGTGCCTAAGAAGGGAACACATGAGCAAAGATGCATCACAAACTAGAAAGCAAGTAAGCTAAAAATCCAAAGTGATGGTTAAACCAACAACACATCTCATTAAGATCCATACATACTTATATGGAAAGAGTCCATACATGCATGCATAATAAAACAAATACATATATCATTAGCGTAAACAAGGTCGTTGAAATACAATAACAACATATGCATGAAACGTGTTGGCTATGTTATATTAAGAAGTGAAAGTTCCAATCATACAGTACAACCCCATGACCAACCATTAGTCCCGATAGCGGAGCGTTACAATCACTGCTAGCTACTCCTCCAAAGAGATGTACTAGCTTTACACTGTGGAGAAGCCAAGGCTTGTGACAATACTGTCCAAGCTTTCTCTAAGATACTCCTATCAAAAGCTTGGCTGACCAAAAGCCTATACAATGAGTTATGAGGTGCTATAAATAGCAAAGGGTGGGGTGATCCTTGACATTCCCTTTTGTTACTGTTCACCTATTCTCATGACTCTTAAACTACTCTATGATTGTTACATTCAACTATCGACACTTGGACTTCCACTTTACAAGATGTTACGTGCAATCTGCACATGTACTCATTGACAAAATGGCTTAAGCAGGCCATGCAAGACATCACTAAGACTCAGAAAACTATGGGAACACCAACTCTTTGACATCCTTGCGATGGTTGATGGTGCCAAACTAATGCCAAGCTTGGTCATTTGTGATGGTTTCCGCACGCTCAAAGGTGACATCCTGCTTAAAGCGAACTCTTGCCTCCATTGCATCCGGGTACACTGATATGGCTCCTCTATCCAACTCATCTGATAACATGTGCATCATCGTCTTGAATGCAACTGGACTAGCAACATACTGATGCATAGTGTATGTGTTGATCTCCAAGTGTGTGCTGGTGATTATGCACCTCAACTTGTCAAAATACATGTTCAGCTCCAGTTGGACTTGCTTCTTGTCTTTTCTTCGGTGAGTGTGCCAAATGGGTGGGATTGCATGTGTGCGCATAATGACATCCATGCTCATAAATACCCTTGCATGTGATTGACAACAATTCTCACCCTGTCTGGTCCATGATGGCTACTAGATGGGTCTGTAACCTGTATGGGCGTAGTTTCATCAGTATGTGCATCTTGCGCCTCTTGTTGTACTTATTCCCGATGCAACTCCTTATGTTTTCTGTGTAGCCCCTGTTCTTCCTTAAGTTTCTACTTCAGCACCTATAACTCCTTTTATCTTTCTTTCTCTACCTTTGCGTGATCATTCTGTCGTTTCTTCACCTCATAGCCTCAATATCTAAAGCTGCTTTCATCACAAGTGGATCTTCTTGAGCTTACAACTTTTTTCCGCCTTTACGCTATCAACAACCTTCCTCTTGCATTTGTTGCATACAGGTGTGCTACCTTCTATTGTTGCTGATGGTGTTGCTTGTTGTGATGCCACTTCAATTTCATCTTGATATCCTTTTCCATGAACAACTTGATTTCTTCATAGATAGGGAAGTTCATGGACACTTGATCGACTACATCCCTAGTTGTGCTCTCAATGGTGTCTTTAAATCTCCTCTCTTGGAAGCCAATGTACCTATGCTGCTAAGAGGAAAATGAACCGCTATGATATCTAGAGACATAGCAACACTCATGACAAGAATCTGTCAGTCGAAAACCAAAACAAACTGGAGCACTGCCATGCAACATACCCGTGCGACTGTTTGTGAAGATTGCGCGATTTTCATGGGAGGTTGGGAGACCGACTGCCAAAACTTCCTAAGGCATAGTCTAGGCTATCAGGAGGTTGTCTGACTGCTAGAACTATGCAATGCATAGTCTAGCCTAGCCTAATGATGACTGAAACTATGCAATGCATAATTTCAGTCAGTAGTGACATGCAAACCAGCAAACTACATTGCGCAATTTCTGGGGCCAGCAAGGCACTACCTCTAATAATTGTGCAATGCAAGCCTAAAGGTCAATGTTGGGCCAAACTTGCGCAATTTCTGGAGGGAAGGTAGAGCCTTCACTTCTAGAAATGTGCAATGTTAGCCGGGCAAGGCAAGATCCGGGCCAAGGCAACCCAGACCCGTCGACGGGAGATTAAAAACATGAGAAGTCTAAATCCATGGTGATACTGAGTGTAAAAAAGAGTGAATTATAATGAATGGAAATAGAAAGTGCAGGATTCAGAAAATGGGAAAACATGCATGTGTGTGACACAGGTCTCTGCAATGTCGACTGTCAGTGCAAAAATAGTGTCATGCATGCGCCAACAATGAGATGCTAATGAAAACTGAAACGATGCTTCTACAAGCTAACATACATAAAAATGACAACAATCACTCCTTGAAATCAAGCAGACAACACTCACACAAATTGAAACACAAAAACTGATGGAAACACAACACAAGACATGAAAAGAAGACTTACCCTGAAACAACTAAGCTAAAAGTGTCGAAGACTCCTGGATGCATTGTGAGATGTCAGAGCTACAAGGTTGATATGAGGAATGAGATTTGCAGCATCTAGTTGATGATTTTTGATAAGATCAAGGTTATGACGCGAATGCCACAGATCTAGGAAAAAGTGACACTTGGCAAGAGGTTTCTAAAATGAGCTTTGCATGTAATCTCCAATTGGTAAAAATAGATCCCTAATCTAGGAATGCCTTTTGCATGTTGCCTTTTTCTATTTTGGGAAGAGCATTCCATGCATACAAATCAGTTTTGCTTGGTCCCCAAGGGAACTGGCCTACCTAAAGGCACATGCGATAGCCTGCTTAACTGAGAGAGAGATTTGCACGATTTCTAAGAGAAACTGTGTTGGATGTCCTAGAGGGATTGCACAATTTTTGGGAGGAGCTGGTGAGTGCTTCTTAGAATTGTGCAATTTCTGGGAGGAGCTGCGTTGTTGGGCCAGATTATGTAGTTCTCACTAGAGGGAAGCTTCACATGATTGCGCAATTTCTGAGCCCAGACGGCTGTTAGAGTCAGTCTAGTTATCCCTCCATCAGAGATCAATAGCTCTTTTTTGCATTTCATGTTTTAGGTGTCCCATCCGTTTGATCAGTTGCATTTTGTTAGGCATGCCATAACTCTGATGGAGCGGTTATGTGTCACTCATTCCCCTCGTGCTTGGCACTGATGGTTCAGGTTTATTCATTAAAATAAAGTTTCCAAGGTCATACACAATCATGTTTTAATTTATGAGGTCTTAGGTCTAGGGTTGAGCCATTTTTGTCTTGCAAAGTATTAGGAGACCAGCAGGCCAGAGGGATGTCTTTGATCGATCATCATTTCAATAATTTTCATTATTGTACAGTTGAATTAGGACTTCTCTTCAAAACTCCGTTTTGAAGATAAGTCGCCTTCTCATTTTTGTAAGAAATTGTCAAAATCTTCAATCCTTCAAATGTTCGAGTGCAGCCTTGGTCTCCTTTGCCAAAGTATGTTACAGGTATCCTTGCAAACAAAAATCAACAAAGAGCTTCAGTCCAAACCTCAGAAAAGCAAAAGGAAATCAAAAAGCATCATTGTATTAATAGACCAAAAGTGAAAATCGATAGATCTAACATGGCAGTGTCCCTGGTGCGAAGGTGATGAGCGTTGGCGTTCCGAAGTTGAACTGCTAGGGTTTCGACTGTCAAGAAACATACGGCGGCAGAGCTCCTACTCTGCACATCCAGATCTGACCAAAGCTGCAAGTATTCCAGTACGCAGGCAGATTAGGCGGACCAAATGATACCCCCGCAGGGGGATGGGGCAGAGTTTCCGCCCTTTAAAGGAAGCCATCAAGGACCAGAAGGTAACACAAACACAGTCTCGGTCAATCAAGAAAAGTCCGCAAGGGAATCGCAGAACACCGTGGATCCTCAAGCTTCAACTGAACATCCAAAGGTTAGTTCGTCCACCTGTAAACCGGTTGCTCCTCATAGGCCAGAAGTTGAATTGCCTAGTGAAAGAATAAATGGAAGAATACAATATATGCACGATCATGCCCTCATAGGGAAATTTCTGGGCCTCTAGCCAAATGAAAAAGCCCTAAGAGGTTGGATAAATCACAAATGGAAGCCAAAGGGTGAAATAACCCTCCTCCTAGGGCCCAAGGGATTTTTCACAGCTATTTTCAACTGTCTGGAAGATAGAAACAGAGTATTTGATGGGGGGGCTTACTTTTTTAACTCTGCTGGGCTCTTTCTCAGAGAATGGGTAGCCCGATTCAATCCGGATAATGAAGACCTTAGCTATGCGCCAGTCTGGATCCGTCTATATTCGCTGCCATGGGAATATTGGGATGAAGACTCTTTAAAAGCCATTGGATCAGTGATAGGATATTTTGTCAAAGTTGCAGAAGAAACCAAAACAGTGAGACACACCACATATGCCTCCTACGCCCGGATCTATGTTTACATGGATCTAAAGCAACCTTTGCCTGATACAGTGAGACTTTTCCATGAGGATCATGACTGGATCCAAGTGATTGATTATGAACAGGTGCCTTTCCGCTGTAGGAAATGTCATGCGATTGGACATTTATTCAGAGACTGTCCCCTGAATAAGAAGGAGGCAACTCAAATGAATCCTGAATCACATCAACAGAATGGCTTCACTAAAGTGATCAACAGAAGACGAAGCAGCAAGAAGCCGAATGCCCCTCCAAAATCTCCACCAGGGGAGAACCACAATCCCTCTACCAGCAATAGTTTTGAGGCGCTAGCAAAAATGACATCACAAGATGAACCCAGCAAGGAAAAGACAACTCTCAAAGTATCATCGCAGGAGAAACCAAGCTCGACTCAGCAAAGTGAAAAGATCCCACAGGTCTCCGATCCCGGGAGCAACCCAGCTATGGATATTGATAACCCTTTGCAAAGTAAGGACAAAGGGAAGGAGATAGAAGGACAATCGCAAGAAATACAACCCATGGAAGATGACAGTGACCCAATTGATCTTGGGGAACTCGACCTCATAGGAATGGAACAAGCCTGCAAACAAGGCAACTTTGACAAAATTCACGAAAACCAAGTTGACAATTTGGTGGAAATATTAAGCAAGGCACAAAAGAAATACTCCCTCGGAATACAAACAAGTAGTAAATGGGACGGCAAATTCGCATACAAAGACAACAAAAAAAGAGGCAGGAAAACAGCCTTGGAACGAACTATCAAGCTTGGAGCGGTCTTAGTGGAGTCTAGCAGATATCCCAAACTTACTAAGTATTTCAACACCAACTTCAACCCCTCCCAATGAAGCTAATATCTTGGAACATAAGAGGGCTCAATAGCCCCAGGAAAAGGAAACTCCTAAAAAATTTGATCATGGAAGAACAACCATCAATCTTATTTCATCAAGAAACTAAATGCTCACTAAATTTTTTAGAACGAGCAGCCGCTAAAGCATGGCCGAGAGGCCAGGTGACAGCAGTGGAAGCGCAAGGAGCCTCAGGAGGACTTGCAATTCTATGGGATGCAAGAAAGATTCAGTTAAATAATATTCATGCTAACAAAAGTTTCATTCAAGCTATTTTTCATCTTATGGGCACCAACATTTATGGACACTTAACGAATGTCTATTTTCCCCAAGAAACGCAGCAGAAGGCAGCAATTTTGAATACAATAGAGCAGCTCAATAAGGACAGGAGGCATCCGCTATGGGTGACGGGAGGAGACTTTAACATGATAGCTACCTCAGAGGAAAAGATAGGAGGACGCTGCAGAACCAATAAGGATGGAACACTTCTAAAGGACTTTATTCAGAGCAACTGGCTTATAGATCTTCCTACAGCAAATGGCCTCTATACTTGGATGAACAAGAGGATTGTTCCCATGCAGATTGCATCCCGTCTTGATAGGTTCTTGATCTCTGACAATGCTGTCCATGTCGGAGGAGAGTTCACAGCACATATCATTCCTTTTTCAGGCTCGGATCATTGGCCCATAGAAATGCTTTGGAACAGACCTGGCAATAACATCAAAAAACCATTCAGATTTGAAGCATTCTGGCTTTCACATCCAGAATTCAAGGATTTCATAACTACAACTTGGCAAAATAGCAACCCAATCGAACAATCTAAAATGGCCAGATTTCAAAAGAAATTGAAGTTCCTTAAAGGAGAAATCAGGAAATGGAATAAAGATACCTTTGGCAACATCTTTAAGGAAAAGGAATCGGTTCTCCAGGAACTCAGATCAATTCAACAGAGATTAATCCTAGAAGGACAGACAGAGGAGCTAGCGCACAAGGAACAAGAAATGGAAGGCAAACTCCAGGAACGAGAGCAACAAGAGGAAGTTCTATGGAGACAGAAATCCCGCATTCGGTGGTTGAAGGAAGGGGAGAAGAACACCAAGTTCTTCCATAGAACCACAGTGCAAAGAAGAATGCACAATCAAATTTCTCAGGTTATCAACACTCAAGGCGACAAACTGGAGACCCAGGAAGATATAGAAAAGGAATTCCTCCATTATTTTAAAGAAATGAGTCAAGAACCAAATCTCAACAGAGATGAGGCTATAGACAACATTAGCAGGAATATTCCGCGACTAGTGTCTGAGGAACAAAACTCCCTGCTTCTTAAACCAATCAGTTTACAGGAGGTGGAATCCGCTGCAAAATCCTTAAAAGACGGCAAAGCTCCAGGTCCCGATGGTTTCTCATCAAATTTCTTCCATTACTTCTAGGAATTAATTAAATGGGAGGTGTGGCAAGTTGTCGAAGAGTCTCAAAACTTACGCTGGATGTATCCAGGCTTAAATGCAACTTTTATCGCCTTAATTCCTAAATCGGAGGACTCCAGCACCCCAGATAAATTCAGGCCAATTTCCCTATGCAATATTATCTACAAGATTGTCTCTAAAGTAGTGGCCTTAAGATTAAAACCACTCCTCCCAGGCATCATCTCCCCGTAGCAATCCGGATATGTTGAAGGAAGGCAAATCACAGACAGAATAATTCTATCGCATGAAATCATACATTCTCTAAAGCATTCAAAAAAACTAGGTATGCTTCTAAAAATTGATCTCTCTAAAGCTTTTGATAGTATAAGCTGGGATTATATGAAAAAAAATTTAAGTGCATTCGGTTTTTCCAATACTTGGATTAGATGGATCATGAATATGGTCTCTTCCACTTTCTTTTCCATCTTGATCAATGGGATTCCCTCCTCTACTTTCCGTCCCTCAAGAGGATTGTGGCAAGGAGATCCTCTGTCTCCTTTCTTGTTTATAATTATGGCGGAAGGCCTGGGAAGAAGCCTACATTCTGCAATTCAGTCCAATGCTCTCAAAGGCATTTCTCTCCATGGCGCGCCTACCGTTTCCCATCAGCAATTCGTCGACGACAATATGATCTTTGGCCACTCTTCTGTCCAAGAAGCTCGATCCCTTAACTCTCTGCTTAACAATTTCTCCACTGCCTCAGGAGCTTGCATCAATAGAATCAAGTCCCAGATATTCTTTTTTAACACCCACCCGACCACTCAGCGATCCATAGCCCGAATACTGGGTTTCTCCATTGCTTCCTTACCGTCCAAATACCTAGGCGCCCCTCTCATTGAGTCAGCCCGGAAACATTCTTCCTGGACTTCTCTTCTGGAAAAGCTGGAATCAAGACTCTTGCTTTGGACTCACCGCTCCCTAAACATGGCAAGTCAACTTGTGCTCATTAAAGCTATCTTACAATCCATGCCTCTATACTTATTTTCTATTCTGGCAGCGCCAAAGTGGGTTCTAAAAGCCATAAAAAAGCTGCAATGAAACTTCCTGTGGGGCAGTTCTGGTCTCAATAGGAAATGGGCGTTAATCAAATGGGAGAAAGCATGTCTCCCGAAGAAGGTGGGAGGAATTGGCCTTAGAGACCCTGAACACAGCAATCTGATCATGGGAGCAAAAATCTGGTGGAAATGGCTAGCTTTCCCAGAAACATTATGGGCAAAATTCTGGACTGCAAAATATACCAGCAATCTACCTTTGGAGGAACATATAAGAATGACAGAAACTAGCAAAGGGCAATTATTTGGGGTTCAGCGATAATGCACAGAGATCTTATCCAAAATCATAGTTTCTGGGAAGTGAAGGACGGTAGCACTGCGCGTTTTTGGATGGATTCCTGGCAGCAATTACCATGTCTCGCCAATGTCATTCAAGGAATTCCAGCACACCAAATTCACCTACAGGAAAAGGTAAATCAATTTTGGAACGACAATCGGGACTCGGATCACCGAACTTGGAGAAAGGCTCAAGAAATTATTTCAGACAGCCCAGAGGTAGTCCAACAATCCCTTGCTGAAGAGCTCCAAAAGAGACAAATTCTCAAAGCGACAGAGTAGGATAAATTGAGGTGGGGTTATGAAGAGAAAGGAACATATATGACCAAAGAAGCGTACCACATTATCATCAAAGATCAGCTCACCAAGGACAAACTCTGGGAAAAAATATGGAGCCCCCCGATCTGGCCAAAAATCTCCACATTCCTTTGGCTCCTCTCCCACAACAGGATTCTCACCTGGGATAACCTTAGAAAAAGAAAATTTGAAGGACCCTCAATATGCCTCAACTGCAAAATGGAGGAGGAAACCGCTGTGCACCTTATGCAAATATGTCCTTTTAGCAGGAAAATGTGGGAGAAAGTCACTTTCCGTTGCCAAAAGGAAGGCCGCGAGATAGGAAATGTAAACAATACTTTACGTAATTGGCCTCAAAACCCGTATCAAAGTAACATCCTGAACTCGCTTTGGCAAATAATCCCAGGAATTGTTATGTGGAATCTCTGGAAAGAGCGAAACCGCAGAATCTTCAAAAACTAATCAATGGATGTGCAGCAAGTTTGGCAAATCATAATTATGAATGTACAGGAAACTCTATCCATCAGATGCTGGTCCCAGGAGGATTTCCCATCCAACAACAAGGAACAAGCAATATGGAATAATTGGCAAATACACTTAAGCTCTACCAACTTCCTCTCAAGCAGTTTTAATAAACAGAAGGATATCCCCTCACACTGGTCCCCTCCGCCACCCAATTCGTTCATGCTCAACTTTGATGGGGCTTCCAAGGGCAATCCTGGAGACACAGGATATGGTGGAGTATTTAGAGATCCCCAAGGACAAGTGCTTAAATTCTTCTTTGGCTCCATTGGATGGAATACAAACAATGTAGCTGAACTTGAAGGACTATGGAAAGGTCTCAACATTGCCCAAAAGGAAGGATTCTCTCCCCTAATTGTGGAGGGAGACTCTCAAATCTTAATCAACATGGAAATTAAGATTCAACAAGGAACAGAGGCACAGAAAGTTATTAGGAGCTGGAGAATGGTAACCAAGCTGGAGCTTCTTCAGTTATGGTTAAGGGACAACAAAGCTGTAACCTTTAACCACATCAGACACGAAGGGAATAAACTAGCAGATTTCTTAGCAAACCTAGGAGTAGAGAGAGGAAAAGACCATTTCGAAGGATCCCTTCAAGGTAATGCACCAGAGAATGAATGGTCCACCTTTCAGGAGATTTCAAAAAATGATGCTCAGAGGCAGGATCAAGATCACCCGGATGCGGGTGTTAATGCTTGCATTTAAGTGTAATCTTTACCCACGCTCCGACCACATGCTACCACGCTATCGACAGATGGTCACCATGGGCATCGGGCTGGCATCTGCCTCTAAGGCATTCATGTGCATTAGAGGCTCTTTAATGCAGGGGCCTTTCCAAGGTTCAGCAGACAGATTTTTTAATATGGCACAAACATTCCTCCGCCTGGGTATGCAGTTCGGCACTGGCTTTGATAATTTGGAAGTTCAGGTCAGCGTGGAGGCCGGAAGTTCTGAGAGCAGTATACCCACCCTCACGGCCCTCCCTTGCCCAATCTTCACGGGGATTTCTAACTCGGCTCATGCGAATGTGAAGGTTGCAATTAGGCTGAAGAATCTTCAGGGTAATCTCTCCTGCGACATTTGTAGCAACAGAAGCAGTTGCAGACTTGGTACGCTCCGCCCGCAGAGTGTTGTTGAGTTTCTTAAGCTCATAATGGCTCCTCGCACTGGACACAAGGTGCCTCGTAGGGGTGGTCATTCCAGGCAGAAGAGTGACACCAGAAACAGCGGACAGTCAAGTCCGAAGCGCATTTCACCTTTGGCTTGTGCTTTGCCTCCCTCAGGCGACTCGACGCACTCAGACGATTTAAGCAACACAGTGCAGATAGCGACACTTTACTACCGCCGCCAGAAGAATAAGCCAGTGGTTAAAGCCATGATCACTGTTATCTTTGCTGAGGAGGATGAGGAGGAAGAGAGTCGTAAAACTGATATGGGAGAGAAGACGTCCACCACCCCAGAAAACTCATCCAAGTCAAAGGACAGCTCCTACAACCCAGAATTACAGAGCAGAATTGAGGAGGATAGCACCTTAGGCTACTCAGCAGAGCAGGAGGAAGCCTTAAAAGAACTCAGCAGTCTCAAAGGGAAAGAACCCATGGATACTGCTGAGGGAACTCTTGAGGCTCAAATGGAAACCCATCACAGCGAGCCCCCCTCCACTCAGAGCGGTTTGAAGAATGAGGAAATGGAAGACTCTTTTGATTATGCCCTGTACCTCAAATTGCCTCCTGGTTTTGACTGTATCGATGACGTTCCGGAAGGAGTGGAAGTGACATGGGAGCCAGACCCGGTTCGTGCAGCAGAAGATCGGAAGAAGAGGGCGATGGAACGCGAAGCTGAGGCGAAGAAAACCCAGAACAAATGACTACAGAAGAATCAGGGGTAAGCCTGCCCTCAGGCGAGCGTCGTCTTTTTTTCTTTTTGCTATGTCTAGGTTTGGTGGAGTGCAGCCTCTGATGTATTGCTGCCTTGACATTCTGTTTCATGTAATAGATCTCGGGGTCTAGGTTTTTTCTCTAGCTGGTTTGTCTGTCTCAGTCGGGTTTTGTATGTCCATGCTGGTCCAGGTTACAGTTCAAACCATTTCTTTTGGTCTTTTTGTATACTCTAGCTTCTACAAGCAGAAATTCCAGGTTGATGAGAAAATCTATGACAGAGAGCTGAACACTCGCTCTCAGAGGTGTATACCTCTTGTAAATATTTTTCTCCTTTTTTAATATAATAGTTTAGTCTTTACGCAGAAAAAAAAAATAGACCAAAAGTGAAAGTGCCCAAACTTTACAAAGTGGGTTTTGAAGTTAATTTATTCAAATGAGATATTTTGTGGGTGTATATAAAGTGAAACAAGTCTTTTACTTCACCACATATCCAAGCAAGAAGCATTTGTCAAGAGTGGAGGGTGAAAAACCGAATTTCAAACCCTAGAGGCAGAGTGGAGGTGCGTGCTACGCATAGGATTGGTGCGCTATGCATTGGGCGGTGCGCTACGCATTGGGCGCGCATATCCTGTGTAAATTAACATAGGCGCTATGCACAGGGAGGTGCGCTACGCATATAACAGGGGCGCTACGCATCCATTCCAGCACTGTGTTTTGTGCCTAAAACTCATCAAATCACCCCGGCAACTACAAGTAGGTGTCTCCTTCGACTCAAGCATCAAGTTGAATGGTGTTTAATGTGTGTTTGAAAGAAATGCAAGTGATGTTGGGTTTAAGAAAATAAATCAAACCCTAGGCCCTTGTTGAGACTTTGTATAGGGTATTAAAAACATTGTAAACATTGTAGACAACAACACTTCATACCACAGCATCTTTGTGATTGTTTATGCCCAAATATAGCAAACAAAATACTCATTATGGCAGAATGTTTATGATGCTTCAACTGGTTTTTTAAGGATACATTGAAATTGAGATTTCTTCACACCTACATCATACACATTGCAGCCCTCCTATTGCACCTATTTTGTTCTCAAAACCATGTCAGATTCAGAGTCATCCTATGAGCAAGAAAATGAAAGTGATTCCACTATAGAGGGAAATGTGCCAAAAAGACCTCGTAAAGGAGGCAAAGGTGGTAAACACCTCAGAGAAGAACCCACTTCTATGGTACAATTACAAGCTTGCCCACTTGCCATGGATTTCTTTCGCCACCATTCATGCTATCATTTTTGTGAGCTAATTTCACAGTTTCAGCATCATCGTGAATTAGCTCGCTTGTTTGTTCTCCATTTACATGATGGCCATGTGAACCTTGCTGGAATTAATTTCATTTTGTCACCATAAACCATTGCAGAGGCCACGGGAATTCCGAATATCGCGGAGCAATGGAATAAGCGTCAACAGCTAGAGAAATCATATTATGAGCCATATATTAAACCAGGGTATATAAGGCACTTGAGTAGAGTTTTTCCTTTCCACTACCTAAATGATCGGTTTGCACCTTTGATGAAACTTATCATCCGATATTTCAGTTGTGAGGGCAGATTCTCACGTCTTTATGCATATAATGTCCGTTTATTGATGCATTTTACAAGGGTGCGCCTAATGAACATCCCATATTTTATGTTTCACAACATAGAGAGGATGGTGCCTTTAGTGCAAAAGAAGAGCCCAACACAGCAGCACAAGAGCATATACCATTATGCATTGATCAATATCGTGGTGATTCATCAGCTCGAACAGCAGGGCATTACATGGGAGGATTTTATTGCTCATGACCTTTTCACAGCACTTCAGCCACCACCAGAGTTGGTTCATGATGAGGGAGGGCCTTCACAGCAGCTTGACATTCCTGAGACTGAGCATGTTGATGCTCCAATATATGTGACATATCAGAAAGTCCACAGGGCCTTATTTGTAGCCGCATGACGAGTACTATCTCCACCAGGGGTGGAAGGGGTCTCGTTGACACCATCAGCAGAGTGAGTATTATCTCCACATCATGTGGAAGGGGTCTCGCTTCCATCTACAGCACAGGTACAGAGTCAGGATAGGGGAAAGAGACCCATGGTTGATGAGGGTCCTTCAGGAGGCCAGGACACAGATATCATTAATGTTGATGCTAGCTCTCCTAGTTCCGAGCTAAAGGAGATCATCCGGGAGAAAAGGGCCGAGAATGAGTCGCTACAAAAGAAATTTCAGATGGCTAAATGGGTGATCAACTAACTAGAGTAGCGCAACAAGCAGTTGGAAGATGAGCATGAACTTTATGAGCTGCAGAAGATCCGCGAAGACCGGGAATTGACCTGAAGGAGACCCGGTGATTTGACACCTATTGATAGGGAATCAATGCTCATCCGGGTCAACACTCATCTGGAGAAGTTTTTAGCGAAGGAAAATAGGGACAAGGACATGCTTCGTCACATGAAGACTCACTATTGGGCTCGCATGCATGTTTGCAAAGCGAGAATCAAGGTCCTCAAAAGGCGTTTGAGCAAAGTACAAAAACGACACAAAAGGCTTGATCCGATTCGAGTTTTGGCCGAGGCTTCACTCGTTGAGCATGATACATGATGGAGGGTCTTCACTCCAATTTTGGGCACATTTGGAGAAAATTTTGTCATTTCAAAAATTTTGGCTTAAGAAACAGGTTTTTGGGTTCTACGCGTAGCACGCAGCGCGCTACCCTGAAGAGTGGGAGGTCCAATTGACAAATGGCTTGTAGTTTTGGATTTTTCATGAATAAATACACTTGTACAACCACTTCCAAGGCATTACATCAAATTCTGGATGGTCAAAATGTCAAAAAACATCATGAAAACCACCTTCCTGCCACCTTTTCCAACTGCAGGAAGTACCTCTGGGAGAATTCCGTTTTTAGGGGGTAAATGAGCTCCAAATTGGAAAATTCTAGTTGGGTTGAAAATTAGACATCCAGGGCTTTCCAACGAGCTATCATGGGCTCAATTTGAATGTCTGGAAGTGCTCCAAAAACAGGATCAAAGGGGCACTACGCATATAGTTTTTGGCCCAGATTTTCACCTTCAGCTCAGGAATTCGGCTAGTTTCCACCAGTTTCACTCTTTGATGTAATTTTTCACCCAATATGATGTAATTTGACGTATATAAGGTAGCATGGCACTTATCTACTTTCTTCTAGATGAGTCATTCACAAATTAGCAAGAAATCAATGTAATGAATCAATTTCCTTCTTTTTAGAGGCAGGTTGTTTGGTCATCTAGATTCTTGCTCCATGTTTAGAATTTGTTCAAACTGATCCTAGAAGGAGGATCTCGACCCCTAGAGGTTAGGGAATGAGGATATCTTGGTCTATATATGTAAATTTTCATTTAGTAGAAGAGGTTGGACTCTTGGGATAGTTTTGAGACTATATTGTACATATTTACTAGCATTTTTGGCAAAGGAAAGAACAGGGTTTTGCAGCACTACTTGGGATCCATGTGGCTCTATGTCTTGATGGTGTGTTTCTTTCATTTCTTCTAAGTTATGTATGTGCATCATTATCTCTATTGAATCTTCTCTTATTAAGCAAATGAAGTGTTAAGGTAGAATCCATGAAATTGTTATGCTCTACCTTTAAATTTGTTTAATATTCTATGTTTTCTTCAGTTTAAGGAGAATCCTTGAGACCCCTTGCTCTCCTTAGCCTCTCACTGGTCTGATCTATCCATCTCACCTACTTTAAGGCATCAAAACAATTGCCTATCTTGCCCCAAGTGGACCTCTGCAAAAACTGTGCCTCATGCCCGCACCCAAAATTGCCTTTCCCTTGATTTCAACAAAATCATAAAAAATCAATTTTAAACTCTTTGTACTTAATACCTAGCCTAAAATCAGTCATCAATTCAGTCATCGCGAGCCTTTTCGATTATCTTTTGCCGAGTTTGACCCGGAGAGAGCCCTCTCCTGTCCTCGTAGGGCTAGCTACGAGGCTGAGTGTGGTTTGATGTGGCCTTAAGTCTTGCCTTATTTTAGCCTAAGGCAGATTTGAGCGCTAACACCAGCTTCCAGTCAAATTTGCGCAATTTCTAGAGGGAAGGCTAGTTCCCCTCTAGAATTGCACAATTTTATGAGGGAGCTGCTCAGCTAGCAGCTGGACCAAGTCCGGAGTGGAATAATATGATTGGACTGAAACAAACAATCATGCTTAGGCTAGAAAGATGCTAAAAAACCAATGAAGCTCATGTACTTGATAGTGAAAGACATGTTGCTAGGATGGTTGGTAGGGAGGCTCCAAAACAAAGCTAAGGAAAAATTTTGGAGGGTGTTTGTAGCCACTACAACACTTGGCGACACACTGGTAGAACTCCAGCTCTCTGAATGGACCTTGTTCGTGAAAAGCAAGTCTAACACCTCGAGAAGTATTGTTCAATTCTCTGTTCATCTTGGTTTCCACACTTTCTTGATTGTAAGATGTAGCATCAACCAAGCTCTTGGTCAGTCAACACACATTCCAAGCCAAGCCAACACAATTTTTTCAATTGGGGATGATGGGTATATTGGTGCACAAGCTTTATAGTCGTCAGAGTTTTAGTTTCATCTCTGGTGTTACTCCGATGCTAGCAAACCTGGATAGTACCCTGACAGAGTCACACAGGAACACAAGCATCACTCCACTACCAACAAGCCTAGTCAGTACTTCGACAAAGTTACTTTCATCACCTCTCTATGTAGGAAGCCTTTCTCTTCTTTTGCCTTATTCATTTTTCATTTTTTGAAATTTTTTCACATTTTCATTTTTCATTTGTCGTAATTGTTCATAGCATATCCATTTCGAAGGTGGAAGAGGGATCCCGACTTATTGAGAGCATAAGAGGTTGTTCCTTCAGAGAAGTAGTTTATATATACCTCTGACATGCTTGTTAAGGTTTTCCCCCTCACCTTACTGTACTTTACTGAGGTGACAAGGATTAACCCAAAAACAACCGACTAGAGTAGGTGTATTTAGTTAGCGCGCAAGCATTGTGTTTTCACTAAGGCTCACTTCAAACAGTATGTATTTTCCATTGATGTATCATGGAATGAAGACAACAAGTTCTTCATGCAAAGGCAGAAAAACAGATAACCAAGTATTGATAGCTGCACAGGTCCTCTTTTACTTTAACCAACTTGTTTCAAGAGTAGCACACGGTTTCATGTGAAACTAACCTACAGATGAAAACAAGCAAAAAAATAACAAGACAAAGAAAAATCATAAGTAAATACGTAAGCAAAGCGAGTAAGAAAACAAGCAAGCAAACAGACAAACATGAAAAGTAAGAAGCAAGCATGCATGCAAGCAAACAAACCAAAAGCAAATATTACTCCTACTCCTAAGCTAATGGTGCATGGGCCTTATCACGTGAAGTGATATTTCCAATGCAGCCACCGGTGCATTGGTTGACCCATGTTGGTGAAGGCATGGTTCGCGAACAACACAGTTGTGTGAACCTGCAAACATGAAAGATATATCAGTGAAGCCAAAAAAACTCGGGTTTAAATGTGTCCACAGAAAAGAGGTGAGTGAAAGTGCATGATATACACCCTATGGAATTGCCATGGTGTTGTGCTATACTGCGTGTAGATGTTAAGTGCACGCATTCTCTCGAATGTGACATGCAAGAAAATGTGAGAAAGGTAGACCACTTACATTTCGCAAGTGTGCTTGCTATGTAAGATTCCTCCAGAGCATGAACGATGGGATCATGTAGTTCGAGTGGAGGAAGCGAAATTGGGGTGTTTTGTTGATCTTCAATGCAAAATAGAGAGTCATGAGGAGCCTTGTGTGTTTCAACAATTTCCTGATCAGAGGTGAAACCAACCTCACGACAGCGAGGGCCTGACATAACCATCAACTCAAGCTGAAGTGCCTCAACAACCAGCGGGGTCTCGGCTTCATCGATAGGTAGATCATCGGAGACTAGTGGCTTAGATGGATTAACAACGAGTGAATCCACATCATGATCAAATGAAGAAGTACAGGGATCACGACAGCCATGATCAGAAAATTCAAGATGTTCGTTGCCATCCTCTTGATTTGATGAATCGTGCAGAGGGGTAGATGAGAAGCAAGGATTATCACCCTCTGTGTTTTTAGAAACAATAGATGATAGATTGGACATATTTTTAGAGGAAGATGTGTCCTCTTCACAATGTAATGACAGACTAACATCTAACGTGTCCTATGAATGATCAGAAGTAGAAACATCCAGAAATGAGTTTTCACAGGGGAAATCAACATGGCAGAATCACAAGGGATGTCAGGATAGAGTGAGTGAGGCCTGGATGGAAGGGATTCACACTTCACTATGGGTTCTTCCTTAGATTCCCGCATACACTCATCATGAATGATGGCATAGGTTGGTTGCACAACACCAACTCCGTCAAGAGCTTGATCCTCGTTCACATCAGGTGAGTAGTCCAGAATGGAGGAACACAAGACAGTACAATCTGAGAGATCAATAAAACGCGGGGACGGAGGTTGAGGGAACGAATCCACGTGACAATCAGCAGGCTTGCAAGCTAAATCTGCGCAGACATCAGGAGAAAGTGGAGTGGGAGGATGTGACAGTTCAATAGATGCGTGTGCATGATCTCCCACATCACTCTGTGGTGGTGGAGCTATTTGATGATGTGAAGGCAGATAGTCACTTGTGACAACAACTGCGCTTGCCTGTGATTGCACAACTCCATCACTGAAGTGTGCTGAAAGGGGTTTGAATGATTTCAAGAAATGCAGATTTTTGGATATGTAAAGAAGATACTTAAATCTTCCGTCGAGAAATTCCCAATCAATTTCATCTTCGGGAAATCGGTATGAAATGTTACAAAAGTGTGTGTGAAATTGTTCAACGAATTCATCAGGTGATTTTCGTAATTCCAGAATTTCTTTGTTGAGTGCTTTATGGTTAAAATTATTGAAAGCACAGTCTATGTCTGTGACTAGATGAGCAAGAGAATGAATAGATTTTTCAGGCAACGTCGCACACTAGTGCATTGGGTGCCCTCAAAGTGTGTAGACGAACAACACACAAGTCATGTATTCTTCAAATATTCTAGGTCTTTCGCATGAGCCTACAATGCCAACCATGTGCCTAACCAAGGCTACGTAGCTTCCACCATTGTATGTTTATGTGACAAGTTATCCTAGAGGTCTTTCGAGATTTCAAAGTTTCTTCCATAAGACATACACTCTGGAAGAGAAACTTTGTAGTTAGTCATGATAGATATGCAAAGATTCAAAATAGATTTTGAGGACTCATCTTGTCATCTGGCCCTCCTTCTAGCGCCAAATGAGTTGATGGTGCTGGACCCACCAACATGTCATAGGAGTCTAATATTCAAACCTATGGCCCTAGTATTGACATGCAATTCATGGTAATGTTAAGTTCTTAAAGTAAAAGTGACATTCTCCTTTATCTTTCATTTTCATCCTTTTACTTAAATTTTTAACATTACCATGAAACAACTCAGGATGTTTGAGAGTGGTTCTAGCCTCATTGGATCTCATATGGAGAAAGTAGAATTTTAGATCTCACCTGAAATGCAACAAACTTATTTGTTTTTATGGAATTAAGGATTGGGGGGATTGTAATGTTTCCATTGAATTTTGTCATGTACTACGGTAAGGAACTCGTATTTAACCACAAAACCAAGCCCTCTATGTACCTTGATGTTAGTGACATTGGTTGTCAACTCCTCTATCATGAACCTACTAAAAATGTACCCGTCACTCAAACAAAATCTTGACTTGACATGTTACGTTTTTCCTATCTTGTGTTAATTCTTAGAGGGTGATATTAAAGACAAAGTTCCCAAGATAACCAATGATGTTGATGATATGTAGGTATTTGTTATAGCATGATTTTTTTGGATGATAGAGGCCATCAAGAGCCTACTTGTTGATGTATTTTCAATTCAAAGATGGATTTCACTCGATGTTATTTTGGTTATGTGTACCCTTACATGCTATATAAATGAGAACATGTAATTTGTGGACCTGTGCTTGATGAAGATTATAAATACTAGATTAATGATGTTATATGTTTTAATATATATTTTTTTATCACAGATTCATCATTCTACATTATTTTGTTGACATATATGCATCAAAATAAAATATATATATATATTATATAAAATCCACTCCCAAAATCGCTCCCAACTTGGGAGCTTTTGAAAATGTCACTCCTAACTCTTGCTTCCACTCCCACTTCCTACTTCTACTCCCACATCCTGCTTCTACTCTCGCTCCTAAGCAACCTTGCTCTGGAGAATACATGCATCACATTAATAATACCTCTACGGTCTATGTGTAATGTATGTGTTAAGACTTTTTACTTGTTGCTCAGCTAGTAATCCTCCCAGTGATGGGGCAGTAAAGAATATAACAGATATGGCACCTTCACCCTTTCCTTACATTAGTAATGAGCAGTTTGAATGCAAGTGAAGGAGACAGGGATACCAACTATTTCTTGGTAGAGGGCACATGCATGCCATAGGAGATCGTGAAATATACTATTTTTTGGAAGAGGGTGCATGCATGCTAAGGGCGCGCATGTCACACCTGCAGTTAATTCAAGTTTAGATGTTGTTTCAGATTTAGCAAATTTGGTTTTGGATGGAGTTTTTCTATTCTTAGAGCTTTTCATTTTTTCTTTTTAGAATGCATGCTCTATTCTTCCTAAGATGGTCTAGATCCTTAGTCAATTACAATACTTATGCATGAGAAATTCCCATCTTAGGTAGAGGACTCATATCTCAAGGAAGGGATGCATGCTTGCATGCTCTAGTTAATCTTTTGATGGAGACACACTTACTTGGAACTCTTACCAGGCAACTATGGTGCACTAAGTGATCAGGTTAGGGCTATGATTTGACAAAGTCCAACCATATAGGATTTTTCATGCATCTATATTCATTGTACTTTCTCTACTCTTCCTGTCAGTGTCAGTATCTTCATCCCTCCATCAATGATCAAATTCTCTTGTTGCATTGCATGTTAGGTGTCTCATCCAATCATCTGCATTCCATTATGATCATGGATCATCTAATGGTAGTGGAATTTTATAAATTTCTTCTTCATGATCTTTACCTGTTGGCCCCTGTTGGCCCATCTTCAGGTCATTACAGTGATTTTTGTCTTTACATCTGCAAAAAGTCATTTTTAGGTTTTAGGTCTCATTACGTCTAGGGTTTGTCCATAACGTCTTGTAAAAGCTCAATAATGGTTAACAAGCGCATGAGGAGGTCAAATAAAGTCTCAACAGCAATAATTTCAATAACCACATGCTCAGTGATTGATTTTTCCTCAAAACTCTGTTTTGAGGAAAAATAGAATTTTTTATGTTTTATGTATAAAATTTTATGTAATTTCATTTTTCCTATATGTAATAATTTCAAGATGCAGCCCTGGTCACTTTGGAAAGCTCCTGCATTCCAACCCCTACAAAAGAATCAAAATGCCAAAGTATTTAGTCCATCAAAGGCAAAACATAAAACAAATTGCCCAAAATGGAGTTTTGAAAAAGCAAGTGAAAAGATAAACAATAGCAAAGTGGGTTTTCTTAAGTGAAAAGTTAAAGCCATTGCTATATAAAGTGTTTTCATAACAAAGGAGGCTCATTTGTGTCCAAAAGTGAAGGAGAGCAAGTACATTTGCGTTTTCAAAGCCAAGAGAGCGATTTTCCATTCAAAATAGTGAAAGATTGAAGTGAGGCGCACCTGGGTCAAGGCGCGACGTACCAAGCTAGTGCGACGCACACAGAGTCCACTCCACGTTGTAATTTATAACTGGCACGATGCACCGGAGAGATGCAGCACACCTATGAGGTGGCATGACACACTAGTCTATAAGGCTTGAAATCGTTCACATCTTCCTCCAAAGGCTCTGAAATTGTAAATTCCTCATTGCACAAGTAAGTTCACATTCCCATATGCTCAATGCATGAGTTTGCTTCAGTGTTCATGGTGATTCATTAGGGAAAAATTTAAACCCTAGCTCTTTACATTGTTTGTTGAAAAAACACTACCTAGGGTTTACAAATTGTTGTTTTTGCTGCTAAATCCCACCCCTATCATTTTCACTCCCTCGCTCCCTCACTTCATTTTCTTCCTCCCTTTTCATTCATACTTACCCATTCCCTATTCCCCACATCCCTAAAACTACTAACCCTAATCCCTACCTTCACTTATCCCAAACCCTAATCAACAATCTTAAACCATAAATATCATTCCCCAAACCCTTCTATTCCCCAAACACCCTACAAGCAGCATCCCCAATCCCCCATACATAGTCCCTCCACAGTCCTTATCATGAAACCCTTTGTTTTTAGCAGCAAATACCTATTGACACTATAAAATCTCTTCATACTCATCTAAGTAAAATCAAGCATTGGAAAACATGGAGTCAGATTCTTTTTATGACAGAAATGAGGAAACACTCAGTGACTCTTCCAAAGAAATTCATGCACCAAGGAGACCTCACCAGAGTGGAAAACATAACCAGGAGGAGCCTACTTCACTTGCTAAGTTGTTGGCTTGTCCTCTTGCTGTCACATGCTTCCAACATCAATCTTGTTACCAATTTTGTGAGATGGTAGAAAGAGTCAAATACAACCATAAGCTTGCCAAACTTTTTGTGCTCCATCTTCACAATGGTCAAGTCAATTTGGCAGGTCTGACATTCGCTTTGACACGTGAGACTATAGCTCAAGCAACCGGTATTCCGAATGTGGGTGAGTAGTGGAACAAGGGACATCTGGTGGACAAGGAACATTATGAGCCTTATATCAAGGCTGGTTTTTAGAGACAAATTAGTAGAGTTTTCCCTTTTAGGTACCTATAGGACACATATGCTCCCCTGATGAAACTCATAATCAAATATTTTAGCTATGAGGGCAGAGTTTCTCGTCTGTACACCTATCATATCAGATTGTTGATGCACTTTACTAGGGTGAGGATGATGAACCTCCCCTATTTCATTTGTCAGAATATTGACAAGATGACCACATTGGTTCAAAGGAAGCCTCCTCATCAACAGTATAGCAACGTCTATCACTTTGCACTAATCAAAATTGTGGTTTTACATCGGCTCAGTTTACTGAATGTTTAATGGGAGGATTTCATTTCACATGAGGTCTTCATAGGTCCACAAGTTCCCCCATCAATTTTTCATGAGGCAAGAGAGCCTTCACATCGGCAAGAGGTGCATGAGACACAAACCACCATTGTGCCAGTATTTGTCACATACCAAAAGGGCACTAGGAGATTGTTTGCAGCAGCAAAATGAGTACTATCTCCACCCGGGTGGAAGGGGTCTCGTTTCCTTCAATAGAAAAGCAGGTACATGACAAGGGTAAGCATCCATTGCATGATAAGGGGCCTTCAGAAGGTCAAGAGAGAGATTTCATTCTCATTTAGGATGATGACACTGATTTGGGCTCCCAAAGCTCAAAGCTCAAGGAGATCATTCAGGAGCAGCAAGATGACATTCATGATTTGTCTCTCAACCTGGAAAGAGCCAAGTGGATAATCAACTATCTGGAGCAAAGGAACAAATAGTTAGAGGATCAACAAACCATCATGGAGCTCCAAAGCATAAGAAAAAACCGGTAAGCTACCAAGAGGAGGAAAGTCAAGTTGACACCACTTGAACAAGAAATTGAAGCTAATCGTGAATCATGGCTTGAGAGGGCAAATATGCACTTGGAAAATATGCTAGAGAAGGCCAATAGAGAGAAAACGATGTTTAGGAACATGGCCTACCACTACTTGGCGAGAAGCAAGGTGTGCAAAGCGAGAATCAGGATTTTGAAGGCCAAGTTGAAGAAAGCATTGAGGAAGAGAAAACAGAAAGATAGACTCTAGATCTTGGATGTGGCTTCCTTAGCTCAACATAGCACTTGATGAAGGACACTCAGCCCAAATTTCAAGAAATTTGGAAAACTTTTTGCAAATTTTGAATTTTTGGACTAAAAAACAGGTTTTTCTGCCTGGTGCTCCACGCCACTTGGCGCGCGCTTTTGCTAGGGACCTCGTTTGGAGGAACAATCAGCATTTTTGGATTCCTCATGAAAAAATATGGATGCCTACACATGTCCAAGAAGTTTTTGTCCGATTCTTGCAAAGGAAAGTATTTACAATGGACTAGGGACGGAGCAGGTAACGAAGATTAGGGTTCTGGGTTTCGGTCATGGCGCAGTTTGCGCACCTCTAGATCCTCTCAGACGCTACACCAAGATCGTTGTCACGCATCAGAGTGGCAGGAAGCTAAGAAAGGCAAATAGAGTCTTCTCAGGGGAGGGCGTCAGAGCCCTCCCCAGACGCAAACATCTCGCCGCAAGATCCTGATCAGAATCTGGTATTTGGTTCCATTGGCAGAGGAATCATGAACCGAGAGAACAAGCATCAGTACGGAAACAAAGGGACAGAAGGGCGAACAGAAAACGCTAGTGTTGCACAAGACAGTGGGGAGAAACCGAGGGAAACCCCGAAAGTCTCATCGGCGACTTGCAAGCCTATAGCCAAAGAGCGACCCAGAATAGAGCTGCCAGGACACAAGATCAAAAAGAGAATAGAATATATGCGGGATCATGCTCTTATTGGGAAGTTCATAGGGTTCTGGCCAACAGAAAGGGCCTCATACGGCTGGATTGCGGCAAAATGGAAACCTAAAGGAGATGTTACCCTGCAGCTAGGACCAAAAGGCTTTTTCACGGCAATATTCTTTTGCCTGGAGGACAAATACAGAGTCCTGGGAGAGGGACCCTATTTTTTCAACTCAGCGGGTTTGTATCTGCGGGATTGGATTCCAAGATTCAACACGGACAAGGAAGATCTCACATGGGTGCCAGTCTGGATCAGACTTTACTCTCTTCTAGATGAATATTGGGACGAGGACATTCTCAAAGATATAGGAAATGGAATAGGGGAATATATCAGGGCTGCAGAAGAAACAAAAAAGCGCATACACATCTCCTATGCCCGCATATGCGTATTCATACGACTAAATGAAGCTTTGCCAGAATCGGTAAGTCTCTTCCACCGGGACGAAGAATGGATTCAACCTCTGGATTATGAGCACATCCCCTTTCGGTGCAGAAAATGTCATGCCCTTGGGCATCTCTTCCGGGATTGCCCGCTAAATGCCAAAGTTCCTACCCCTGAATCCTCTGAAACCCCAGCCCAGGATGGCTTCACAAAAGCCCCTAGCCGAGGGCATGCGCACAAGAAGCCCAAGAATGGAAATAAGCCACAACAAATTAACATCCAAGGCCCAGCCACCAAGAATAGTTTCGAGATTCTAGCGCGAACCTCTGAGGACCATCCCTCGCTCTCTGAAGAAGCCCCTGCTCCTCCCTCCTCGTCCTCCCGCCCTCCCCCTTCAGCCTCCTCATCCAAATCTCCCCCCCTATCAGCAACCCGGTAATCCACTCGGAAGGACCCTCAGAGACGGAAGGGAAAGGAAAGGACATGGAAACCGATGGAAAGCAAGACCCCCCTCAAATCACAGAGACCAATATGGAAGGAAGCAATCAAGTACAACCCATGGAAGAAAAACTAAAGAGCATAGATTTGAATGGATTAGACATTATAGAGCTAGAACTGGCATGCAAAAAAAAGGCATATGATAGCATATCAGAGTCTCAACTCAACAAGCTGGAAGTGGTCATCTCTAGGGCATTCCATCAACATCAACTAGGTATACAGCCAGGAAGCAAATGGGATGGTAATCCACTCCCAAAAGATACCAAGAAGCGAGGAAGAAAGACGGATCTCCAGCGAATAATCGAGATTGGGAAAATCCTGGTAGACTTGGGCAGGTATGCAAAACTGACGAGGTACTACAAACCCTCCATCCATAGTTAAACTATGAAGCTAGCATCATGGAATGTTAGAGGGCTTAATAGCCCTGGCAAACTCAGAATGTTAAAAAACATGATAAAAATGGAGAAACCATAAATGTGCTTTCTGCAAGAAACCAAATGTAACAGCTCAACATTAGGCAGCATTCTCTCCAAGGTGTGGCCGGGATGTCAATCAGTAGTGGTGGATGCCTCTGGAGCCTCGGGAGGGCTGGCTATAGCATGGAATACACAGGCGATAGTACTTTCAGATCTACATGCTTCCCATCATCTTATCCAGGCAACTTTTCACATACTAGGTACAAATATCCATGGAAATCTCTTTAATGTTTACTTCCCGCAGGACTCAGGCAGTAAAATGGCTCTTCTCGACATCATAGAAGCCTTGAATAAAAGTAGAACACATCTGCTTTGGATCATAGGCGGAGATTTTAATATGATCACTAAGCTAGAGGAGAAGATAGGGCGTAGAAACAAAATGGATCATGAAAACTCCCACTTCAAGGACTTCATTCAGAACTCCTCTCTCATAGACATAACTTTTGGTAATGGTACTTTCACTTGGAGCAATCGCAGAGCATGCAAACATCAAATAGCCTCCAAATTGGATCGTTTCCTCATATCAGACAATGCGGTTCACCTTGGAGGAGAATTTACAGCAGTAATCCTTCCTCACACAGGCTCAGATCACTGGTCGATTGTCCTCCAATGGCAAAGACCAGGCAATCCGTCCAGAAGGCCCTTCCGCTTCGAGGAGTTTTGGCTCTCACATCCCTCATTAAAAGATTTTGTCAAAACTATTTGGACATCCTTCACCCCGCCTGAAGGATCCAAAATGTTTCAGTTCCAACAAAAGCTCAGGTTTCTCAAAGGCCAGCTAAAAAGATGGAACCGGTAGACCTTTGGTAACATATTCATAGCGCAGCAAGATCTAAACAAGGAACTTTTGGAACTCCAACAAAAGGTCATTACCGAGGGGCACTCTGAAGAAAATCTGGCATAGGAGCGTAGCATCCACAGCCAACTGGAGGAAAGGCGAAAACAGGAGGAAATATATTGGAAACAAAAATCCAGAATAAGATGGCTGAGGGAAGGTGAACGAAACACCAAATTCTTCCACAGAACCACTGTTCAGCGAAGAATGCACAACAGCATCCCTTTTATTCAGAAACAAGGAGGAGCAAAAATAGAGAAGCATGAGGAAATAGAGGAGGAATTCCTAAATCACTTCGCTCAAGTTCATCGTGAGCCTGAAGGCGATAAGCGACCGGCTATTGAAAGAATAACCAACAATGTGCCAAAGCTTATCACGAAGGAGCACAACACACATCTTCTTCGCCCCATTCTGATGCAAGAAGTGGATGATGCAATGTCTCAACTTAAGGAAGGTAAAGCCCCGGGCCCAGATGGTTTCACCACCACTTTCTTTCACACATTCTGGGAGTTAATAAAGCAAGAGGTCTGGCATATTGTAGAAGAATCAAGAGCTCTCCACTGGGTGCTCCCTGCTCTTAACACAACGTTCATCGCTATTATCCCTAAAGAGGAAAACTCCATCACCCCTGACAAGTACAGGCCAATAGCTCTTTGTAATGTCATTTACAAAGTCATATCTAAGGTGATTGAAAATCGACTAAAGCCCCTCTTACCATTTCTGATCTCTCCGGAATAGTCAGGCTATGTGGAAGGGCGTCAGATCATGGACGGAATTCTTCTCACGCACGAGATAATTCACTCCCTCAAGAACTCCAAGCAGGCAGGTATGCTTCTCAAACTGGACCTCTCTAAGGCTTTTGATAAACTCAGCTGGACCTACATCTAGCACATGCTTAAAGCCTTTGGTTTTTGCTCTACGTGGGTGCGATGGATCGTGAGTCTAATCACCTCATCTCAATTCTCCATACTCGTCAATGGCATCCCCTCAAAGCCCTTCAAGCCCTCCAGAGGGATCAGGCAAGGTGACCCCCTATCCCCCTTCCTCTTTGTCCTCATGGCTGAAGGTCTAGGACGTCATATCACAAATGCCCTCCACTCCCATCAGCTCAAAGGCCTATCTGTTCATAACTCCCCTGCCAATACCCACCAGCAGTTTGTTGATGATACTATGCTGTTTGGATACCCCTCGGTCCAGGAAGCCTCCCGCTTTAAAGACCTGCTTAATGATTTTTCAGAAGCCTCTGGCACGAATATCAACTGCTCCAAATCCCATATTTTCTTCTTTCACACTCCACCCTCAGTCAAGATTACGGTTACCCGAATCTTAGGATTCCCCTCTGCTACCCTCCCCTCCAGCTATCTAGGAGCTCCGCTCACGGCCTCAGCCTTAAAGCATTCCTCCTGGTGATCTCTCCTTGAAAAGCTCGAATCCCGCCTTAACCTCTGGACTCACAGAACTTTAAATCTGGTCAGTCGAGTGGTGCTTATCAAATCGGTCCTTCAGGCCATGCCTCTCTATCTGTTTTCAATCTTAGCAACGCTGAAATGGGTCATAAAAAAATAAGGAATCTTCAGCGTAGCTTCCTTTGGGGCAGCTTGGCAACCAACCGTAAATGGGACCTTGTAAAATGGGCCACTGTTTGCACTCCCAAAGACAAAGAGGGCATAGGGCTAAGAGACCCAGAGCACAGTAATTCCATCATGAATGCAAAAATTTGGTGGCAATGGGTCACTAATCCAGACAAGCCCTGGGTCAAACTATGGATAGCCAAATATGCCAACAACAGACCTCAAGAGGAACTCATTAGGCTCACTCCCAACGTCAATGGCTCACTAATGTGGAATGTTGCCAAACAACACTACCAATTAATTCAAAAACACAGTTTTTGGGAAGTAAGAAATGGCAGAACAGCTAGATTTTGGACAAATGCCTGGAACCATATGCCAAAGCTCAATAGTGTTCTGCACCCAGCTCCAGTACTCAATAGGCAGGAGCAGCAACAGGAAAAGGTCCAACAGTACTGGACACAGGAAGCGATGCACGGCTTCAGGCAGTGGAAACAGGGTAATCAGCTAATCCATACCACAAACCTTCAAGATGCTGAACAGCTGGAAATGGAGCTTCAGAAAAGAAACATCAGATATGAAGAAGGAAATGACATCCTTCGATGGGGATACCTACCTAAAGGCACCTTTACTACTTCATAGGCATACAAAATAATCAACAACATTACCACTCTGTCTGATCCAATTTGGTGCAAAATTTGGGAGCTCGATCCCTAGCCCAAAGTCTCTGACTTCCTTTGGCTAATTGGACACAAGAGGATCCTCACATGGGACAAATTAAGAAGCAGAAACTTTCATGGTCCATCCATTTGCCACAATTGCAGGCATAATGAGGAAACCCTCCAACACCTCTTGGATGCTTGTCCTTTAGCCAATCAGCTATGGGAAAAGGTCAACTTCAGATGTCAAAGAAGATGTAGATTGGAAAACGACATAATTAGCTCCTTAAGGCAGTGGACACAGAGACCTTACAAAAGCGAGCTCCTTAATGGTTTATGGAACATAATTCCAGGTCTAATCCTTTGGAGCATATGGAAGGAAAGAAATAAAAGAATATTTAAAAACCAAAGCTCTTCGATTGAGGAAATATGGAAGAAATTCTATGGTAATCTTAAAGAAACATTATTGCTTCGACTTTGGACACAGGAGGATCTTCCATCTCTACCCAATGAGAAAAGTATTCTAGACAACTAGCAATTGCAGCTCCCTCAGGAACTTCAGAAGAGCAGCTCGGCCAAAAGCAGCTTCAACACCAAAGGCAAATGGAAGGCCCCCCCAAAGCACTCCTATAAGCTCAACTTTGACGGAGCCTCCAAAGGCAACCCTGGAATAGCGGGTTTTGGAGGAATCTTAAGAGATCATGAAGGCACCCTCATGCAGATTTATTTTGGCAACATAGGCTGGGACACTAACAACTCAGCAGAGTTAGAGGGTCTCTGGCAAGGACTCTCTCTCACCTGGGATCTAAGACTCCAACCTCTTGTCGTAGAAGGAGATTCCCAGATCCTCATCAACATGGCCAAACGTCTCCAAAATGGATCTCAAGCTAGGAAAATTGCCACCAGCTGGAGGCTCAAAGCAAGGCTGAAGGGCATTGAACAACTGCTTCGCAGTAACAGAGCCGTCTCTTTCATGCATACCAAAAGGGAAGGCAATAAGGTTGCCGACCTCTTGGCCAACATAGGAGTTGAAAATGCCAATACCTTTCTCAGTGGCAATACAACCATAATTCCAAACAATGCTCAGGCTTAGGAACTTACTAGCCTAATCCAAAGTGATGCAGAGGCCCCGGATGCGGGTGATTGGACGGGTGTCATGGCAAGGCCACATGATAGCCATGTGCCTCCTCGTGCCTAAGGCAAGTCTTCGGATCAACTCACCGCCATGGAATTTCGGTACAGAGCGTGCCTGAAATTGCATTTAATGCAACGTTGGGTGAAAGGGAGAAACTGCAATTTGCAGTTATGGCGGACAGAAACCAAGGGAAGGAAGGTTTTGCTAAAATGGGTGTTGATCTGGGCCACAGGGATCATTACGCTGTGTGCCGATTCACTCTACACGACACAACTCCAGAAGGGAGGCATTTGCGTTCTGATTTTGAGGGGCATCTGTGTACAGTGGAATGGCGTCTGTGTTCAGTTGAGAGATATTTGCGTTCAGTGGAATGGTGTCTGCGTTCAGTTGAGGGGTACCTGCATCACAAGTCTGCAAATTTGGTTGGGGGCAGTCTCCAACCTTGCTTCCGCCCTGCTCTTGCAATTACACAAGGTCTCGCTGCTCCTGCAAAGATGGTTCGAAGGAGAGGACCTGCTCGAGGAAGGCCGTCTCGTCCTCCATCCTCAAGGCCTCGCCTTCCTTGCTATCGTTGTCGCTGCCACGAAGGGGTTCAGGCCAACCCCATCCAAGCTAGTCAATTTATGGATGCGGGAGGTTCTAATCAGGAACCAACCCCTGCACCTGCATTCGGCTTCGCCATCTTCACATTTGGCAGTTCGATGGACAAACCACGTATCAATGCACATGTCTCGGTTTTTTTCATCGAGGAGCCCCAGGAAGATGAAGGAGATTCGAGGAGTCAGGAGAAAATCCCAGGTGGAAGCTCAGCGGAGGAAGGGAAGAAACCAGAGGAGGCACCTGAGCAAGCCCCTAACAGCCCTCAAAACCAGAAAGCATCGACTTCTAAGGAGGACAATGAGGACAAATGGAACGCCCTACGAGAGAAATATGGATGGTGCAGGGTGGTCGAGGAAAAGCCCCCGGAGTAGCCCTCAGCTGGCTCAAATCCTCGTCATCCAACTCTGCTCAGGTTCTGTCATGGTTTATGGTTCTTTTCTCAATTTTTCAGTTTCATATCCAAAGCTTCTGCTTTCTTTTGTTTATTTTGCATGGCCTGTCAGGCAAACTGTTGAGAGTCTTATGAGGCCCCTGCGTGGGCAGTCCTGTTTCATTTCCGTGCCCCTGCGAGGGCAGTACTATTCTAATTTTGTGCCCCTGTGTGGGACTAATCCATCTGGTCTGGTCATTTTGGCCCTTCATGATTAGCTCAAGTCTAGGTGTGAAGCTCCGGTGAGGGCAGTGTTTTTTGTGCTGGGTAAAATGAGTCCAAAATGCCACAGTTGGCCTTGGACACAATGATTTCATGTCTGTAAAAGTTTCACTATACATAATATAATAGCGTAGTTTTACTGATAAAAAAAAAAGAAGTTTTGTCAAGTTTTGTCAAGTTTTGAGCTTCCAAAAGGGTCAAAAACACCTCAAAATGCCCTTTCTACCCCTTTTTGGCCACACAAGAAGCAGCATTGGGAGAACTCATTTTGGAGGGTCAAATGGACACCAAATTCAGAAATTCCACCTGTTTTGGAAAGTAGACAGATAGTCCTTTCCAACAAGCCCACTTGGAGAAAATTTGGTGCTCGGAAAGGCCTCCAAAATCAGCTACAAAAGGGTGCAGCACACAGGAATAGGAGCGCAGCACACAAGATGAAAATTTGTCATTTTGCCAAAACAAAACTCTATTTTTTGCCTAGTTTTTTCTCAGTTTGACTTTTCTCTTTGTCATAGTGAAACTAATGATGTAATTTGATGTAATTTGATGAATTTTTATGTAAATATGCTAAAATTTCACTCATGGAGGTAGATTCATCATGAAAAAGTAGTTTGCAACTGAATGAATCAGTTTCCTAGTTTTCAGAGGCAAGCTGTTCCACTGCCTACTTTTTAGTTCTTAGTTTAGATCTTGTTGAAACAACTCCTAAACTTATGAACTTGACCCCTAAAGGATAGGATGAGTTTTTTGTTGCCTATATCTAGTAGTTTTTCAGTCATTGGTAAAGGTTGGACTTTTGTGAAAGCTTTGAGTAGCATTGTACATTTATCTCTACAGTTTGGCAAAGGAATAGACTAGGGTTTGCAGCATTTTGTGGGATTCTTGTGGAAAGTTGATTTGGTATTGTTTTTTCTTCTGTAATTAAATTTTACATGTGTTTATGTATGCCATCATCTCTCTTATTCAGCTTAACTAAATGAATCAAGGATAAAGGTAGAATTCATTGATGTTGCAGTGCTCTACCTAGGGTTTGTTTAGTTTTCTATGTTTTCAGTAGTTTGAAGAGGATCTCTGAGAATTTCATGCCCTCTCCAACTCCTCACCAGTCTTAAGACTCTCCATCTCACTTATTTCAAAGTATTAAACCATTTTCCTACCTCGCCCCACAGAAATCTCTACAAGACTATGTTCGTTCCCTGGACCCAAATCTGCCTTTCACAATTGAGCCAAAAAACCATCGTCAAATTCAATCAAACTCCTCTGAGCACATACCTAGCCTAAAATTAGTTTTTACATCATTCATCTCAAGCTTTAGTGATCATATTTTCCTGAGATTGACAAGGAGAGAGCGCTCTCCCAACCTGCTAGGACTAGCTACCAAGTTAAGCATGGTTTGATGTTACCCTAGATCTTGCCTTTCTTAGCCTGAGGTAGATTTAGGCACTAACATAGTGGAAACTACACTGGGGAAGAAAAATTTGTTTGTTCAGTAATTTTCTTTGCTTTATAAACTACAGATGGAGCCTGAAGTTAGCCAGGTAGCCTTCGAACTGCTCTTTCTTTGCGAGTGCATAAGTAGATGAATGTTGCTTCAGTCAACCTCCAGTTTAGTTTATGAACTGAACATCTGACTTGCAAATTGCCCCAGTAACATGTATCAAGTTCAGATTTGATTGTTGATGGTGGACAATGATCAGACACCAGAAAGGCTGAAATCATTCACCTGGCAATTCTAAATCATTTTCGAGATTAGATCCAAAGACTCCACAAGAGGATGAACCTGACCAGTAGAAACATGAAAGGACAATATGGAAAGATCGGGTATTCAAGTTGGAATTTCATCCAAGACATTTTGTTCTTTGTTATAAATTATTTCTTCTCTTTTCCCAAAAATTTCAAGAAGGCTTTGCAAAGTATATTGTATTTGAGAAGAGATCCTCGGCCTGCATTGGATTCCTTCCCTTTGAAGATTGTGAATACCAAAGATTTTCATGCCTTTGATCTTGATCAAGACCCTTTTTCTAAATCTTGTGATGACCGTCTTCAAACTAATGAGCCTCAAGAGACCAAGGCTGATTCTATACTTTCTGTACATACCCCTATACCTTGTAAAATTATAGATCGATACAAGCCTCTGATTTTACCTCCTATATCCCATGCTTTCTCTAAAAATCATGATCTATATCTACCAAGATTTGATGGTGAACGCGACAATATCACTGCTGAGAGACATGTATTTAATTTTGAGTCCTTTCTTGACCTTTTTGAAGTTGATGAAGAAGATGTCAGTATTAGGCTTTTTTCTCTTTCTTTACAAGGTAAAGTCAAGAGTTGGTTCAAAACCCTACCTGATGCAAGCATCTCAGATTTCCAGCAGTTCGTGAAAGTTTTCCTCAATAGGTGGGTGGTCAGACAGAACCCTTTCTTGATTATAGAAGAGTATAACCAGCTGAAAAGACAGCCACGGGAGACAGTACAACAGTTTTCTGCCAGATTTAACAAAGTCTATTTTTCAATGCCGATTAATATAAGGCCTCCTCATGGATCCGCTCTCTTGCACTACTCAGAAGCCTTTGATCCGGAAATGGAGTTTCAGCTGAGGGAAAGGAACCTTGCAACACTTGAAGAGATGCAGAACAACACGGTAGATGTAGAGGCTTGTTTGCGAATCTGAAGGGCAAAGTTGAAGGAAGAAGAGATGAAAAACATAGATCCAAATGAATCGACATCTCTAGAGGTAAAGCTTGACATTTTGGTAAGTGCAGTGGAAGAGATGATGCAAAGGATTACCACAAGGAATGAGTATAATGTTCAAGCCCATGGCTCGCTAATTGAAGAAGAACAAGTTGCAAATCCAAAACATTTTCTTTCTTATCCCAGTTGTCATTGATCTGATAATGATTGTTTTATTGGTTATCTTGGAGAAGAGAGATCTGTTGATATGACATGTATGCTTGATGATGTCTTTTATGCTGATGATTTTCCTCAGTTTGATCAGTATGATGATGATTATGTTCTCCAAACAGAAGCTAATCTTGTCGACAAATCAGCAACTAGTTTGTGGAAGGAGGAAGTTCACTTTCAACAACTCAAATACATTGATCAACCGATGCATATCAGCTATGGAAATGATGAGGAAAGTGTAGCAAATTTTGAAGTAAGTGAAGGATCTTTGCCTTTTTGTTTTGCTTCTTTTCAGTTCATCGGAGACAACTTTTATGCAATCAGAAATCAACTGTTGATGAGTCTTGATTTGGACCATCTTGAGGGAAATGAAAACCTTGTTCAAGACTTCTTATATCCAAATTTGTAGCCCCTGAATCCCATTGATTGTCAAGTTGCAGATGAAGACTTGGAAGCTGGCACATATGATCAAATGATACAAGATGATTCCGTACCATTTTGTTTTGAATCATTTCAGTTTTGAAGGGAAATTTGCATAGTATATCTTTAAATGAGTAGCTTGTAGAAAATTAAGTAATCTCATCAGAACCAATAGAAAATGAGTTGCAGCAGTCTTTTCAAGTTTTTCATGATCCAATAGCTGATGTGTTGGATGATGTTTGCAATCAAAGTCCTTCTCCTATCTATGAGCTTGACAAAAGTATTGATACAAACTTGATCTGACAGTCGGTTTCTTTTTCATTTTCAGTAGGAGTCTTGTCACAAAGCTCAGATGAAAGTTTGCATTCATGGTATGAGGAGAAGAAAGGTAATCCATTGGATGAGCTAATTCCTAGTGTGCATGAATTTCAAGATCCTTATGCTGTGGTTTTGGAGTCAGATAGAGAATTCATATTATTCAATGGTTTCGTTTACAAGTTTTCATGGGAGTTGCCTTTCAGTAATTATCTCTTGTTGTTCAGAAGCAAGCACTTGCGGAGAGTGCAAACAACAACCATAATGCTTACTTGGTTGCATTGGTTGTTTCATTTCACTTGATCATGTGATGAATGGAACAATTAGAGTAGGTTGTATTGAATAAGCTCCATTTTGAGTATATTGTCTAGTTTGTCAGTTGTGTTTTAGTATTGAGTCAGTTTCAGTCAGTTGGTGTTTTTGAGTCATCAGTATTCAGTTATGTAATTTTAGCTTGAAGTTATTGACTCCATAGCCCAATGGAAGAGGCACTGTCTGCTTTCCCAGAGATCTGTAGTTCTTAGCACCTCCAAGGAGCTACCATCCCCATTGGATCCAATGTTAGTGTCAGCATCTTCATCCCTCCATCAGTGATGAAATTCTCTTGTTGCATTGCATGTTAGGTGTCTCATCTGATCATCTGCATTCCATTAGGGTCATGGATCATTTGATTGTAGTGGCATTTTATAAATTTGTCCCTCATGATCTTTACCTTCTGGCCCCTGCTAGCCCATCTTCAGGTCATTTACAATCATTTTTGTCTTTACATCTGCAAAAAGTCATTTTTAGGTTTTAGGTCTCATTAGGTCTAGGGTTTGTCCATAAGGTCTTGTAAAAGCTCAATAATGGTCAGCAGGCGCATGAGGAGGTCAAATAAAGTCTCAGTAGCAATAATTTCAAGAATCATGTTAGCGCTTGGAATTCACCTAGGCTGAGATAGACAAACTCTCAAGGCTACATCAAACCATTTCACCTCGTAGCTAGCCCTACGAGGTATGAGAAGGCTCTCTCGGGTCAAAACTCGATGGATTTTGTCAATAGGATGAGTTGACCAATTAGGAACAAGGATTTTAGGCTAGTAAACTGGTATGGGGAATTGGTTTAGAGTTTTTGGATTTTTTTGGTGGCAATTGGAGGGAGTGCAATTCAGGGTGCGGGGATTGAGCTCAGTTTTTGCAGGTGATTCTTTGGGGCAAGGTAGGAATCTATGCTGATGCCTTTAGTTGAAAGAGATGATCAGGAGGAAAGGAGAAAAGCTAAAGAGGGCAAACAATGATTTGAATCCTCTCTAGACGGTGGAAAACATAAAATTTAAACAAAATTGAAAGCTGAGCATGACATGCATGGTTCAAACTTTATCACCTCTTTTGTTTAAATAGCAGCAAGAGATTAAGAAATGGAACACATAAACACACTTACAATGACAAGTAGGAAACACACCATCAACATAATAATCCACAAGAATCCACAATGAAGTTTGCAAAACCCTGGCCTTCCTTTTTCTCAAATTGCAGAAATATAAGTCAAAAATACAATAGAGCTTCTCCCTCTAGAGTCCAACCATGAAAATGAGAAAGAGAAGGCATAATATAGAAGGTAAAACCTCTTCCCCCACCTCTAGGGGTCGAGCTCAGCTTCCTAGGAGCTGTTACAACTAATTCTAAATCAGACACTAGATAATAGGCCAGCACAACAACTTGCCTCTA
>APFE030682659.1:0-10872 GCA_000404065.3 Pinus taeda
TTTTTCTAGAAGAGATGTTGGTTCAAGTATCTTTCTTGTACTCTTTGATCCTTTGTTAATATGGAATCAATAGAATTTTCATCAGAGTAGACTACTTTGATCCAAAACACCCAAAAGAACATAATAAACCCTGAACACGTCAAATATAAATGAGGAGCACAATTCCTAAGAAGAATAATAATCAGTTGTACTATGACTTCTAAGATACTAGGAGAATAACTTGTCAAATATTTCAACCGGAGGCATTGGAGCATTGTGCAAGGGTAAGTTACTACCAGTCGAGTTAAAATTTTATTCAAGAGATTCTAAGTGCTCTGCTTCTGATTTGCAAATTTAAGTCTTTTATCTTTTTAACATTTAAGTGCAGGATATTCTTGATCTGTAATACATTTGTCCAAAGACATGTTGATAGCTTGATATATTCAGCCTGATATAGAAGAAAGTAGTTTCATTATAGTATATACAAAGGTTCAACAATGTACTAAACTATGGGTAAAGCATTTAAGTTTAGAAATGAACGGAAACCTTTTAAAAATTGGAAAAAGAGTTTTCATACTCCTCGTTGTCTTCATCCAGTCCTTTTTGGTTGTCTGACCAATACTATAGTATGCATTTTTTCCATACGTATGAAGATAATGAGACAAACAATTTTTCACCTGGTCGAGTCTTGCCATAGAGAAGATAATGGGTTTTTAATGGTCATTCAAGGCACACCTGAAAACATGGCAGAATCATGTGAGACACCAAGTGGCTATCTCTAGAATTACAACTCTTGGCTAGGTTGGAAAAACTTTCAAATTTAAAAGAAGAAAAAAATTCAAGTTTTCACTTTAGTTCCACCCTTAACTCAGTGCAAACTTCCAGAGACAATCAAGCAACACTCATAGTTCAGACAAAAAGAAGCAAAAGTCATAGTTCAGACAATGGGAAGCAAAAGTAAAAAAGGTGATTGAGCAAGTGCATAATTTGTCACGGATCTATTTATGCATGCAAAAGCATTTATAAAAAATAAGAAATTATAATATGGTTAATCGCCTTCCATTTCCCTCAATCTATTGTTAATTGTTAATGTTTTTGAGTTTAACATTTAAATAATGTATACAGAGTTATAACAAAAATAACCATGGGAAACCTCCAGAAACATAAGGTAGTTACAAGCCACTAGAGGAAGCTACTTCAGATTTAACGAAATGCAGAAATTAGACTTAGATCTAAATGGCTCAATAATAATTAATAGCGCCAAAATTGGATTTGCATAAACACAAAGATGCCAGTTATATTATTAAAAATAGACGCCAATACTTCAAATAAATTTACACAATTCAAAACAAATACACCCATTCACAACCTTACAATGGCAAGCTAATTACAATCACAGGTTTCTACTTACATAGAATATCCAACAACGTTATAAGAATTTTAAATAGTACACAACTTGATTCAGTTGCTACGCACTAGCGACCAAACAAAACTGACTTCAGAGGGAAAAAAAATGGACTTTTTCTAGATGCTCCAGCAGTAATCGATAACTTTGATGTGGGGTTTGTACATTCACAATGGTGTGACTAATTTTACCAAAACAAGGTATTAGCAGGTCAAATAAATGTCTACACAGTCATAATGGAGTCAAGGACACCATCATTGGTAGCTTCAAAAAACACAGGCTAATTACAGTATAGCATATACATCCATGGTGTTAGGCCTCTATATTTTTTAAATATTTGATAAGATTGCTACCACAAGCCACTTGAGGAAATATATTTCAGATTTATGAGAATTGCAATATGAAGTTTGCAGAAATAGAATGATCTGAATTTTTTTACACAAACAAAAACGAAACAAAAAAACATTGATACTTCAAACACATCTACACAGTGATATCAGACAGCCATTGGCAACTCAAGAACCGCAAGATAATTACAATCCCATGTTCCTATATGCATAGGATATCTAGCCAAGGTTTTAGGAATCTCTCTGCGGAAAAGGTATTAGGATTCCATGTGGTATACAATTTGTTATAATTGCTAGACATTAGATAAAACACACTTCAAATTTATAATAAAAATGAATTTGGACTCTATATAATCCCAGTAAGACGCATATCATAAATACCAATTCAGCACAAAGGGATTTAATGTACATTACTTGAGGTGGTTCGTTAAGTTCCAGTACTCTTGAGCTTATACTTGATGAAGTCAATCGTGACACTACTGGTGACATATCCTTAATTTCTCTAGTCCTATTAATATCTACTTATAATTTTTCTTTCATGTTCATAACTTCTTCCACAAGTTGCATCTGAATTTTGGATATACTGTGGCCAATATATTGTATGAGTGGGTAGCAACATGTCAAAAAAGTGAAAAAGGAACAAATTAAGCAAATGACAGACAAAACTATGGAAACTCATTCCTTAAGAGCAGAACTCGGACAGAGAAGCAAATAACATGCAGAAATTTAGCAAATCTTGTAACCTTGTATTTTACACCTTCGGTGTAGTTATTCTAGGTCACAACTTACAAAATATGATATTTGCCTAAACCAATAAATAACGAATTAGGAAAAAAGGCATATGGCCCAAGAAAATTTATTTCCTGACATAAAAATTCAAAAAAATTGCAAACAGATAGCAAAGCATAACAGACAACCACGATTGAAAATTCTTAAGCAACATCCCAAGCCACGGTGTTCTTGAAAAACACAGAGTTAATTTTGAGCCCTGAGCTTTGCCCTCTAAAAACATTCAGCACAAGGCCAAATGAGAAAAAAAATGCAATCGCATCATCATTCAGGACATAGACAAAATACAAGAACTACTGCAGTCAAAAACTGTCCATCCGTAAACATACAAAAAAACCTCTGATATCTTTGATACTAATCAAGCACATGAGATAAGGAAAATGTTGCGAGAAAAGAAAAAGTTAGAAGTATACATTTTGTGTGGATGACTATAAGAATACCTCTTTCAGTATGTCGATGTTAATATCAGAAATGTGAAAACCATCTTCTACACATGGTTTGACACATTTTCTTGATGGCAACCTGTTAAAAGATACGAAATAGATATGAGATCAAACGGTTTCCTACCAAATACCACAGCCCTGTTATGTTAAAATAGCTTAATCATAATAACTAATAATTATTTTTAAATGGGCAAATTTCACACTGAATTGCCATACTAGTATGATGGATTTAATGCCAGCTATGTTGTTATTTCTAGTGTCAAGCGTAAGGAACAAACAATTTCATTGGTTGAGCGATTAATCGCCTTCCACACAATCCCATAAGTGCCATCTCCCAGTTCTTTGATAACCTTGTACCTACAACATCATACAGTAGCTAAGAATAGTTATCAAATGTAAAATGTAAAATGATTATAGTCTAAAACAAAGAGTTGAATGCGCTATCACATAAATCTACCTATATCTAGCATAGCATATAGTAGATAGCACCGAGAGAATTTCAAAGCTTACCGATCCATTGCTCTAATGGAGAGTCGCTGGAAATAACAGAGTTCAGTAACTCGGATCTTTCTTATTCAATCTGAAAGCTGTCCATAACATGGAGAGAAAAATACAAGCTATGGCATTTCAACTGACTCCATGCTGCAGCTTTCAACAAAGAAAGTCCTAGTAATGCACCAACAAATATGGTAAATGGCTGAAAAGCAACAGCCATTAACCCTTAACCCTTGCAATAATATCTTCTGAATGTTCTTAGTCATCATTCACTGTTGCACAATGCATCATGAAAGATTTGACTGCATTTCCAGGCCTCATGTAGAACTAATTTTAAGTTGTTTGTGAAAATGCAGGGCTCATAATAAAATTGCATTGCAACTCAGAAATTAAAATCACAAACTCATTTACATCTGTCCATGAAAATTACAGCACCAGCTAAGTTAAACCCAAATGTGAACGAAAGAGTCAATCCACGAGGCTGGCAAATTTACGCCTGGTATTGAACAGAAAAGTAGGAACCAAAGTGAGATTTACACCTATAAGTTTGGAAACTATATAGAAAATTAAGAAAAATACATATAATTGATACCTTAGCAGATAGCCAGTTTCGATTTCCGAGGGTCAAACTAAGACTACCTATATGCAAGTTGCTAGTAGCACACCAATTGAACACTTCATATTCCCTTTTATATGCTGGGTAAGCTGGGTTAATCCTTAAAGCACAACCCCAATGAATGGTCAGACCAAAAACCCTATATTCACAAAGCCAAGATAGTAATGTTTCGAGAGAGAGACAACCCTTACCCCTGAAAATCTCCAGAAAAAGTCAGAATTGTAAGATCCGGCACTGTAAAAAGACACAAAAAAAGAGTTAGAACTAAAAATTAACGATGCCAAAAAGATAATTCTGTGAAACAAAATCATCTAATGTACTTCACAAATAAATAAACTTGAGTATGCCACTACAGGACAAAGAAAATAGAAATATACTTATTGATCAGCAACGAGTAGATAACACCCTTTCCAAGGAATTGCATGAGGGCTTCTGGTGATTCTGGAGGACTCCATTGCAAGCCGTTCCATGTAGAATACTTATCTTCATCCATTTCTCTATTTGATACCCTAACAGTAGGAATAAACTCATTCTGTGCCAAGCCAAAACAGCATAAAAAAGAAGGCCAATCATATTCAAAGTTATGATCATACTCCTCACCATCTGCTTCTCATTCCCCTCCCCTGCAACATTTCTTACAGTGAGCAAAAACAGAGTCCCTGGACATTCGGCCTCTGTACATCCCCCTCCCATCAGATCAAAAGGAACTACAAGAAGATATTCCCCGGAAATCCGTCCCTCTTCTCGTCTACTCGTTTTGATTATTAGCAGAGCCAATCAAGCAGTGGATCTAACAGCAGAAGCCACGCCCTGTGTGCATCATTTATCAAATGTAAAATGTAAAATGATTATAGTCTAAAACAAAGAGTTGAATGCGCTATCACATAAATCTACCTATATCTAGCATAGCATATAGTAGATAGCACCGAGAGAATTTCAAAGCTTACCGATCCATTGCTCTAATGGAGAGTCGCTGGAAATAACAGAGTTCAGTAACTCGGATCTTTCTTATTCAATCTGAAAGCTATCCATAACATGGAGAGAAAAATACAAGCTATGGCATTTCAACTGACTCCATGCTGCAGCTTTCAACAAAGAAAGTCCTAGTAATGCACCAACAAATATGGTAAATGGCTGAAAACCAACAGCCATTAACCCTTAACCAGAAACCCACGGCAGCTAGAAACTGCTTGGTGAGGGGACTATTTTTCCAATAAAGTTTGCAATAATATCTTCTGAATGTTCTTAGTCATCATTCACTGTTGCACAATGCATCATGAAAGATTTGACTGCATTTCCAGGCCTCATGTAGAACTAATTTTAAGTTGTTTGTGAAAATGCAGGGCTCATAATAAAATTGCATTGCAACTCAGAAATTAAAATCACAAACTCATTTACATCTGTCCATGAAAATTACAGCACCAGCTAAGTTAAACCCAAATGTGAACGAAAGAGGCAATCCACGAGGCTGGCAAATTTACGCCTGGTATTGAACGGAAAAGTAGGAACCAAAGTGAGATTTACACCTATAAGTTTGGAAACTATATAGAAAATTAAGAAAAATACATATAATTGATACCTTAGCAGATAGCCAGTTTCGATGTCCGAGGGTCAAACTAAGACTACCTATATGCAAGTTGCTAGTAGCACACCAATTGAACACTTCATATTCCCTTTTATATGCTGGGTAAGCTGGGTTAATCCTTAAAGCATAACCCCAATGAATGGTCAGACCAAAAACCCTATATTCAAAAAGCCAAGATAGTAATGTTTCGAGAGAGAGACAACCCTTACCCCTGAAAATCTCCAGAAAAAGTCAAAATTGTAAGATCCGGCACTGTAAAAAGACACACAAAAAAAGAGTTACAAGCAAAAATTAACGATGCCAAAAAGACAATTCTGTGAAACAAAATCATCTAATGTACTTCACAAACAAATAAACTTGAGTATGCCACTACAGGACAAAGAAAATAGAAATATACTTATTGATCAGCAACGAGTAGATAACACCCTTTCCAAGGAAATGCATGAGGGCTTCTGGTGATTCTGGAGGACTCCATTGCAAGCCGTTCCATGTAGAATACTTATCTTCATCCATTTCTCTATCTGATACCCTAACAGTAGGAATAAACTCATTCTGTGCCAAGCCAAAACAGCATAAAAAAGAAGGCCAATCATATTCAAAGTTATGATCATACTCCTCACCATCTGCTTCTCATTCCCCTCCCCTGCAACATTTCTTACAGTGAGCAAAAACAGAGTCCCTGGACATTCGGCCTCTGTACATCCCCCTCCCATCAGATCAAAAGGAACTACAAGAAGATATTCCCCGGAAATCCGTTCCTCTTCTCGTCCTACTCGTTTTGATTATTAGCAGAGCCAATCAAGCAGTGGATCTAACAGCAGAAGCCACGCCCTGTGTGCAGGAAAGCCATTTTAAAAAACCCATTTCAAAATTCATAAATAAACCTTACGACTGTTAAGTCATGGAAAAATATGACAGATGTATTTGGCTCAATGGTCAAATAATAATTAATACACAGTGATAAAGAAGTTGTGGCCTCGACGCAAAGGACTACAAAAGCTTAAGTACAAGTAAATTGTTTTGTTAACCCGTGCCCAGACTTGGGACTAAAACGCATAAATAAATCTAACGGCCTGGTCATACCTGGGGAGCGGAAACGCCCATGAGCTCTGGCCTGGATGTCGTGTGCTCCGGATGACCAACACCTCGCGGACTTTAACCCTTGTCTCATTTCACTTGTGAGGGGTAGACACTCCTAGTTAGGGTTAAGCAATTAGTGAACCGAGAATAAGAACTCAAAACTGGACAAGCTTCTAGTCTTGGGTATCAGCCGATGACACAAACAAGGCCACCATAATACCTGCAGTAATAATTAGCTGAGTATTAGAACCAGCACGAACTTGAAACAAAACAACAAAAAAATAACTGTGATTGAACATGAGAAAGAGCAGAGACATGGATTACCGTGGTGTTTCTCGCTGGAAAAGGACTCAAAGTGTCTTCTAGCACCGACTGAAATTCGTATGGCATGGAAGAGCAGTCTGGACAATCACTAGTGTGGTAGCAAAACGAGAGTCCCTCAAACCCTAGCACGGTTGCAGAGAAGAATGGAGGGTCGAGCGTTGAGCAGAATGGGAATCCAGAGGGTATTGAGAGGACAGCGGGGAAAACAGCAGGGTTATTCCGAGAGTATTGATGTTCGATCGTATTGGGTTAGGATAACGCGCGAGGAGATTTATCCAACAAACCTGCAAAAACCCGAAACCTGAAAACCCGCCACCAGATGTCAGCACGAGGATGAAGGGGAGCCGACGACACGTGTCAGCGGGAGAACAAAAGGGACGACGAAGGTCCCTTTTCAAAGGAAAGGCCTATCGACCTAAAAATAAATTTAATTATATTTATTTATCAAATACCCAGGATTAAAAAAAAATTGTATTATTACCATTCACACCAATAAAACATGAACTAAATAGGGATAGCTATTTCACTTTTAAGTGTATGCGTTTTTTTTTTAATAATGTGTGAGGTCGTGTAACACACATAAGATATTAGCACAATAGCAGAGGGATAAATAAATTTAGAAATAAAATGCTTTCCTCACTAGTGACATAGATAGATTATTATGAATTATTATTATTTTTTTTATAAGTGTTATAATGATGAATAGTCACTATTATATAAATTTTAGATAGAGTATTATGAATTATTATTATTTTATTGGTAAGTGTTATAATGTTGAATAGTGATTATTATATAAATTTTAGATAAATTATTATGAATTATTATTATTTTATTAGTAAGTGTTATAATGTTGAATAGTGATTATTATATAAATTTTGATAAGATTATATTAATTATTTAAATATACAAAGTTGATACGATATTAAGTAAATTTATTTTATAAAAGGAAATGACCAATTTATAAAATGTGTAAGAGATATATTAAATAATATAACATAAAAGAAAAAGAAAATGCAATTTCAATTAATATTAAAAAGAAAAAAAGTAAGGTCAAATGTTCAACAAAAGCTTACGAGAAAGAAAAAGAGAGAGGAAAGTCCACGAAGCCGACGTTTGAGTGTATGAATTAATTGTTCGGAGTGGACGTAAAATTTGAAAGAAATTTTATGGAAAAGAATTACATTCCGTTGAATTTTTCATGGCATGTTTTGAGTGGGTCCTTCTCCTTTTCCCAGGGTTAAATATGTTTTAATTTTTAATAATATATGATAATTTAAATTTAAATTTTTAACGTTAATTACATTAAAATTAATATAAAAATATAATCAAACATAGAAGAAGAGGAATTAATTTTTTATATATAATTTTTAAAGAGAATATAAATAAAATATTTTTGTATAGGTATTTAATTGGAATTTTTTAGATTTTTTTTATCGACATGAGCAAAATTTCAATTTTGATGATAAGTGGACATCCATATACATCATATTGGGTTGTAAAATGAGTTTCTCGGCTCAATGATAAAAGAAATTAATTAAAATTGAATTAAAAATAAACTATTAAAATATATAGTAGTTTTCAATTTTGTGTAATTGGAGTTGGATAAACAAAGATCCATAGACGTGTTGTAGCGGCTACAACCACCCTCCAAAATTTTGCCTTGCCTTTGTTTTTGAGCCTCCCTACCAACTTTTCACAACATTATGTCTTGCTTCGTCAAGTAAACAAGTTTCAGTGATTTTCTTGCAAAATGACAGTCTGTCCATCAAAGCTTGTTACGCCCCTTCACAGGCTGATTCTCCGGACTTAGTCTTGCTGCAAGCTAAGCATCTCCCTCAAGAAATTAGCAGCTGGAGGTTACATGCAAAGATCCTTTTATAATCTTTCCTCCAAGTGTCACTCTTTCCTAAATTTGTGGAATGCGCGTAATGAGCCTAAACTTATTTATTCAACACTTCAGAGCTCACTCATTTACATCAATCTTGGAGCTCTAACATTCAATGGCACATCCAGGACTCTCCGACACATCCAGCTCAACTATTCACAGGTAAGTGGTCTTAACTTGTCTTTTGCAGCATTTCTATCGCTTTTTGTGTTTTCACTTGTGTGAGTGTCATTTGCTTGATTTCTATGGACGCCTATTGTCGTTTACATGCATATTAGCTTGTACTAGCACCATTTCAGTTTTCAATAGCATCTCACTGTTGTCGCATACATGAAACTACTTTGCATGAACGATGATTGATTCGACGACTTGCTTCACTTTCATGCATGAAACTATTTTGCATGCATGTTGTTTCGTTTTTTTAATATTTCATTCACTGTTTGCATGCATGATCATTTACTCCTTCTTACACTCAATATCTCCATGCATTCACCTTCACATTTGCCTTTAGTTACCCATCAGCGGGTCTGGGCAGCCTTGGCCCAAACTTTGTCTCACCAAGATAGCTTTGCGCAATTCTGAGAGGGAAGACTTTGTCTTCCTCTCTAAAAATGTGCATTTCTTCTCAATGACTATCCTCCTGTCTTGCATTATGCAATTTTGAGGGACAATGACTACTAGCCCAGAAAATTGCGCAATGCAGTCATTGGGCCTACAACCATTGCCAGCTGAAATTGCGCATTGCAAAGTTTCAGCAGCCAACAAGCTAGCCTGGATTGCACATAGTGCAAATCCAATAGCCAGCCAGCCTCCCCAGACAGCCTAGACTACCTTTTGCATAGTTCTAGCAGCCAATCAGCAAGCCTCCCCAGACAACTTAGACTACCTTTTACACAGTTCTGGCAGCCAGTCAGCTAGCCTCGCAGAAGAAATTGCGCAATATTTTCCAGTCAATCCCTAGGTATGTTGCATGTCGTTCCTCAAGTTTTCTTTGGTTTTCGCTGACATATTTCTTTCCATGCATATCGCTTTGTCTCCAAATCTAGCAGGTGTTCGTCTGCCTCTTAGCTGTTTAGGATCAATGGCCTCCAAGAGAATAGGATCAAAGGACATTGACGGAAGTGCAACTAGAGCATCAATTGAGCGAGTGTCTACGATCTACCGATCTATGCAGATACCAAGCTAATTGTGGACAAGGACATCAAGCTGAAATGGAAAGAGGTTAATGATGCATTTGTAGGCACATTTCGGAAAGACCTCAAAGACCGCTAATTCTATGTGAACATCCACAAATCTGTCTTGTACCAGATTGCATGCAGGTATCTCGTGCTCCCATGTGCAAACATGATACATTGGATCAACTCACACACTAATCGTGAGACGATGACATTGGGAACTATCAGTAGGACAAAGATTTCTACCTTCAAGGCACAGGATTATGATGAGATGTATCAGATGTCAGAGCTCGTGATCATCATTGAGACTCTCTTTAGCATACCCAACAGTAATGACAACTCCATAGACATTTTGAAGAACTAGGTGAAGGATCTGGCTAGATTCAAGATGACACCCAACCAGGTCTACAAGACGAAGATACTGCAAAAGGCGTATCAATACTTGGTCATCTTTGTATGTTGATCATATGGCCAAGAAAGCATGAAAATCTTTCCACAGAGTTGGGTGATCGTGTTGGAGAAATTGGCCAGAGAAGGCAAAGCATGCAACTGGTCTGACATGTTGTCTCACCAGCTGAAGGAATAGGTAACAAGTGCTCAACAACCACCCAAAGGTATGCAAGTAGAGATCTACATGTCTGCCAACATCTTGGATGCAATCTATGCCAGACAAGAGTTCTTGGGCTTGAAGTGGGCATGGACATTGGAGGAGACTACTGTGATCACTTACTGTAAGATGTTTTCTAAAT
>APFE030682662.1:10508-50274 GCA_000404065.3 Pinus taeda
TTGAATCCCAAATTGAGACTACAAAGGCAAACCCTATATCATGCATTCTATGTCGACATGGACCTAAACGTATATTTATATTTCCATGATTTGATGAGTCTTCTAGACTTCGTCTGTGAAGGTGTACACATATAGAATAGCTTCAACATTATTTCTATTGTGTCTCCTTCTTTAGTACCTGCATGGCCTAATGTTTTTAGATATTTATGTTATGTTATTGGTCCTCATGTCCTTTATCTCTTATCTAGTGTGTCCTTTAATCTTTTTTCTATATTCTCCATCATGAATGCCATTAATCCCTCTTAAATTTTCATTCTTTTAAAATATCATTGCTTTGTTATTGGTCCCTATTCCCATTAGTTCCTTATTTATAATGTTTTTATATATTTTTCTCTCTAGTCATGCAACCCAATTTTGTTAATCCCTTCGAATCCTTTTGCTCAGTGGGAATCCTATAGCCATATCACTTCTCCCCTTAAAGTATTCTATTAATCTACAATTCATAAGGAATTCATACACCTAGGTAAAAAAAAGATCAAAGTAGTTAATTCCTTTCTTTAAGTTTAAGTTTTTAAACCATGACTCACTATATTTATCTATTTACACATTTTTATGTGATAAACGTTCTCCCATTAGTTCCTTATTTATAATGTTTTTATACATTTTTCTCTCTAGTCATGCAACCCAATTTTGTTAATCCCTTCGAATCCTTTTGCTCAATGGGAATCCTATAGCCATATCACATCTCCCCTTAAAGTATACTTTAATCTACAATTCAGAAGGCATTCATACACCTATGTAAAAACAGATCAGAGTAGTTAATTCCTTTCTTTAAGTTTATGTTTTTAAACCATGACTCACTATATTTATCTATTTACACATTTTTATGTGATAAACATTCTCTCTGTCTAAGATTGTCCAGTTAGTCCATCATTTTACTATCTCTCATTATCAAAATGCTCAATATACTCTCTTGCACATCCAAAACCCATCAGATAATTGTAACATGTGGCTTTGTATTTTTTATTTATTCTTGATCTCACCTCTATTTTTATTGTTATAGCTCCAATATGGTTATCGTTATGACTCGAATATTGAATCATTCATTTTGAATATATTAAGTTATTTTACAAGTGTGAGCGGACATTACATGTATCATTTTCTTGAGGCCTAAAAATGCCAATATAGGTATTACCATATGATCCCAACCTTTCATGTTTATAGAGTTGATGCTTTTGGAGGATTTTAAAAAATTGTCCCTGAAAGTCACTTTTCAAGGGGGTTCCAAACCACCCCCAATAGTGGTTTTTTGGAGTGGTTTATAACCGTCCCCAAAAGGCAAATTTTGGGGGCAGTTGGAAGGACTTGCAAAAGACACTTTTGGGGGTGGTTCATATCTCTTAAATGGGGTTTCAAAATCTACCACTAATACTAACCCGCTGTCCCCCCCTTGCCCAATAAATAAATAAATAAATAAATCCACTTTTGGAGGCAGATAACACCCCCCTAAAAGTCTTTTTTGTAGTAGTGAAGTGATTGCATTTGTGTTTATTCTTTATTTTCCACATTTTATATGTTCCATGCTAGAAAATGTAACTTAATAAATCTAGAAGTCTAGATAACCTTGATAGTATAGATTTCATATTTTAAGTATAATTTTATCAAATGTCTTGTAATTAACTATATAGTGTAATATGGTATTAGAGCACGTGGCCTTGGGTAAAAATTGCTAATAGAAGAAAAAATCAACATGGATCTAGGTTAATAAAATTAAAACAAGAACCCATTATAACAATACTAAAAATCTGTAATAAAAGAATAAATCAATATAGATCTATTTTAACCTAGATCTTTTATACACTGATCAGTTATGTTTTTATTTTCTTTAAATCCCTCTCTATGATTAATAAATCTTGGACTAAAATAGATCTATGTTAATGCGTATATGAACCCCATGAATAAAGCACTACAATTGAAGTAGGTGGTAATAAAATAGTCCTACCACCACATTATGTTCCACCTAAAAACAAGCATTATTCTATTTGAATTTTGAATGGTCACACACTTGATAAGTGGTGGAAGTTTCGTGATAATAGCCTCAAACATAGATGAAGTGATTTTATCATCATATTCAACAACTAGATGATTTGCAGTCCTTAGTGGAATACATGAAAATTCAATTTCATCACCATAAGAAACAACTAGGTGATTCAGAGTCCTTAATGAAGTTTTCCTTTGCACATGACAACTGAACTCAAATAGGAAAGCTAGAAATAATAGCAAATGCCTAACAAAATGATCAAGAATGACTAGTGATTAAGTATGTTTACGGAATTCCGAAATTTTGGATGTCAATGTTTTGTCTTCTTATTATTATCATGTTTTCAAGTGATTGTGGTCATGAAAAGATAAAACAATCAAAAGTGGTTTTTAGATACAATAAATTATTCTTAGGCTAAATTTCAAGAAGTAATCACATAGAAGTGTATTTTAGCATAAACTAAACTCTTCGTATTAATTTGTGTGCCTTTATATTTGGTGTCTAGTGCCTAAGAATGCAATCTAAGATATTTCTATATATTTTGTAGCTAAAGATGCAAAAAAATAGAAATGAGCATTTGTTCTTGTTGTTTAAATCATGTCTGTAGATGACTATGGTCATATATGGCAATTATGTTTCCTTAAACACCTTAAATTGCATTGTTTCCTATTGCATTATATGAAATGAGTTATGGATGTTATGTCAAAACATATAAGGGGATACCCTACTACAAATGCAATAAGTTAGGGTTGTCAATTACATTGAAAGTATTATGGAGATTCTCTATAGATTAGAGTATATTTTCCACATTGGGAGGAATAAAATGTAGAGTGAGGTCATAAAGGAGAGAAGTCATACCCTAAATGGGTGCATTTTCAAACTATTGTTTTTATTAAAAAGAGTTTTGGTAAAATGGTAAAAATTCTTATGATAGTGTACACTAGTATTGTTGAGAGATTTCTTGTTACAAATCAAATCATGGGTAGAGACAATGTAACCCTAGAGAGGTTTAGTTGACCATTATTGTTCTCAAAATAACAATGAATCTACTCTATAGTGGACATGGGTAGCATGCAAATATATTTGTTTGTATGTGTCAGGGACTATAGTGGACCTACGTAAGATGCAAATATATCTATTTGTATGTGTCAAGGACATGATATGTGGTATGAGTGAAAGGGAAAGATTTAATGCTCCAGAAAAAATTATAGTAGTTTGGAAACAAGAAAGATGAAAGTTTGCAAACTAGTTTCCTTTAAGGAATACATTATTTTAACTATGAATTTTCTTTCTCAACTTCTAGGATAAATTTTTTAATAAAATTTCGGTCATTAAATATTGTAACAAAAACCAAATAAGTTTGGACAAAATATATCTAAAATTAGAGGAAAAAAGTAAAAAATTATTTAAAACTACAAACTATTTTAGCAAAACCATTGTATATTAAAAATAAGATACAACAACAAAGTAAGATACATTATCTGACTCCTCATATGATTGAAGAAGAGAACGGAAAATTCTCCATAAAATTTGTTTTCAAAATCTACAAAACCTATAATGAAAAAAATTTAAAACAAAAAGAAAATAATATAACGTTAAAAAAAAATAACAAGGATAGAAAGACAATTAAAATGTAGATATTATTCCACGCTTGAACATTCCAAATTTGATAGATGAAGGGAATTTCTTGAAAAACATCTCAAGCTTTTTCATTAAGAAAACCCACTAGCTGCTTTGCGCTGATGTCAAAGAATTTCATGAAAAGCATCTCAGGATTTTCGATGTGAAGGAATTTCAAGAAAAGCATCTCAAGCTTTTTGATGCGAAGGAATTTCAAGATAGCATCTCATGCGTTTCTTTGTTATAGACGTTGCGGTAAACTGTGATCCGCTCCTTTAACGGCTATAGGAATATTTATATGTATGGGTGCTTTAAACGAACAGTTTGAATTTGCAGCGAATTTTTTTGTATTTGCATTTTAGAAGTGTTTTTTTTGTGTTGGTTTCTGTGATTTTGTCTATATTGTTTTTGTGTTTGTACCCTGTAGCTTATGATGGAGAAGACCGGAGTTGTTTTATCATTTGCAATTGTATGGAATCTCATTGTATTTGTAGTGGAAGTGCTTCCTGTTTTCGATGTTTATGTTTATGCCTGTTGTCGATGACTCTATGTCTGTTGAGGATGTTCAAAGACAGACAGGTGTTTACCGTGGAGAGGAGGAATAGTGAGAGCCGTAATAGTGATATTTGTTGCAGGTATGTTTCTTTTATTTATTTTAAATTCATATTCATGTATTTATTTTAAATTCATATTCATGATTTATTCTTTGGTTTGGGTGGAATAGATTAGACCAAAACTTTCAATTTCATGTTCTTTCTTCATCAAAGCCCATTACTGACCCTATCAACCTATCATTTCTCAATGAACCTAATTTTCCTCCCCAGTTTTGACGTGATTTCCCCTCACCTAAATAGACAAATTAATCTTATATGTAGAGGAAACTAAAGAAGCAAGCCCTCCCTCTTGCTTTCTATGTATGTGGGCATTTCAGTGAGTCTTCCAGAGTTCATCTCTGAAGGTGCTTCTATTTTATTTCACTACCTCCATGGCCTTTCGTTATTCGTCCTTCAAATCTTTTTCTTTTTTCTGGGTCCACAATCCCAATAATTCACTTCGAATTAGAAAACTTTTGATTTTCAATTAAAATAAATTAAAGCATAAAGAGTAATTCTAATGATATTGAAGCTAAATAAAGACAATACTTATTATTCCACGCCTGAACATTCCAAATTTGCACGACGTGGATAGATGAAAGGAATTTCTTGAAAAACATCTCAAGCGTTTTCGTTAAGAAAATCCACCAGCTAATTTGCGCTGATGTCAAAGAATTTCATGAAAAGCATCTCAAGCTTTTCGATGCGAAGGAATTTCAAGAAAAGCATCTCAAGCATTTCTTTTGTTATAGACGTTGCAGTAAATAGTGATCCGCTCCATTAACGCTTATAGGGAATCTTTAAAGGAATATATATATATGCGTGATTTAAACGAATAGTTCGAATTTGCAGCGAACTTTTTTGTATTTGCATTGTGGAAGTGTTTTCTGTGTGGGGGGGCAGATTTTGAAACCCCATTTAAGAGATATGAACCACCCCCAAAAGTGGCTTTCGGGGGTCATTCCAGTTTCCCCCAAAATTCACCTTTTGGGGACAATTATAAACCACTCCAAAAAACCACTATTGGGGGCAGTTTGGAACCCCCTTGAAAAGTGACTTTTGGGGACAATTTTTTTAAAACTTCCAAAAGCATCAACTCTATGGAGATGGAAGTTTGGGATCATATGGTAATACCTATATTGGCATTTTCAGGCCTATAGTGAGTCATGGCTTAAAAACATAAAATTAAAAAAAGGAAGTAACTACTCTGATCAGATTTTTACATAGGTGTATGGATGCCTTTTGAATTGTAAATTAATATAATACTTTAAGGGGAGAAGTGATATGGCTATAGGATTCCAACTAAGCAAAAGGATTCCAAGGGATCAAAAAAATTGGGTTCCAAGACTAGAGAGAAAAATATATAAAAACATTATAAATAAGGAACTAATGGGAATAGGGACCGATAACAGACCAATGATATTTAAAAAAAAAAAACAAAAAAATTAAGAGGAATTAATGGGATTCACGACTCAGAACGGACAAAAAAAACTAAAGGACACTCTAAATAAGAGATAAACGAGATGAGGACCAATAACATAACATAAAGATCTAAAAGCATTAGGCCAAGAAGGTACTAAAGTAGGAGACACAATAGAAATAATGTTGAAGCGATTTTATATGTTTACACCTTCACAGATGAGCTCTAGAAGACTCATCAAATCATGGAAATATAAATATAGGTTTAGCTCCATGTCGACATAGAATGTGTGAGATATGGTTTCTTCTGTAGTTTCAATTTGGGATTCAATACTATCATAGATAATAATTTAGTTTATACATTTACCCGGTTTTATATTGATTAAAAACAGCCAAGGGGGGATCACATCAAAATGGGGGAGGAAGATAAGGTCAATTATAGGAATTATCGATTGACAGTGTGGGTCATGCGCTTTGATGAGGAAGGTCATGAAAATTCTACTCTAATCTATGGAACCAAAACTGAAGAATAAATCATGAATATAAAACAAATACAACAAACATACATGTTACGGCTCAACAGATATCATTGTTATGTCTCCTTGGTTCCCTCCTCTCTTATGTAAATACCTCAATTCATTTGGTCCAACTTCTTAAATTATTGACATCAAACGATAGTTCCCTTCATTTATCCATATATCCCTTATTGTTTCTCCACTTGATGCATATCCAAAAAATAAATTCAACCTCAAATTCAAATAATATGTAGTTTTCTATATCAAAAGCTACAAGGACAATACAAAAACCACAAACATAAAGTTATGGCAACACAAACATAAACATACACGAGAGAAAACACTTCCACTACAAATACAAAAAAATCCTATAGAAAATGTGAACAAAAGATATATCTATCTATCTATATATTATTTATATAATTATATATATAAATAATATATATAATATATATATAATATATATATAATATATATATTATATATATATATATATATATCTGACAGCCCACTAACCACGTCCTTCCCTAATCTATCTCAAAAATCTTGATCGACCATTAAAGGAAGGGGGATTGCAATTTTGACTCTACATGTAGAAACAAAAAAGCCTGAGATTCTTTTTTAAGAAAATTATTTGACCATCCACCTTTTCTATCCACGTGAGCATAAAGTAGTTGGGTTTTCTTTAATTTTGAATCACACAGAAGTTTAGGCTTGAATTGAATGTTTAACATGTCTTGCTCTGTAACAAATACTTTATGTAATCTAGCGTAGGCTATTTTTGGTCTCCTGTTTTCTGCTATGAACAATTAATGTTTCAAGGTTACTAGAGAGACAATGAGCAAAGAGAACTCATTCATGGGGGCTCCACTAGGGGAGAAATACCATACCACATGGGTTCATATTAGTAGATATATATTAGAGGAAAAAATGACATAATATATAGTGAGCATATAATAGGGTGTAAATGGTTTTTATATTCACGGGTATAAAAAATTGAGCTCAAAGTTAATCAAAAAAATAAAGGGGTATAAAAAATGTTAATGAAAAAATGGATATGTAAAATATCTAGTGAAAGTAATGGTTTTTTAAATTGGGAAGGTGTATTGGGTTCATATTAGTAGGGGGCTAATAAAGTAACTTTCAGAGGTATTTTCCAATATGTAGTCAAATTAAGGGTATTGATATGTATAACATGAACACATGTGCTATGTCAGAGGTTCATTGAGTAAAGCCCCCATGAGTGAGCCCCTTACATTTATCCATTTCTTCCATATTTATGTATTCAATATATATAACATGTCTTCATTTAGGTTTCAATAGTAATAGATTTACTCTTAAGTTTGACATGCATTTTTTTATTTGAAAATCACAATTTTTTTATATGAAATTATATGTTCACCCACTTCAAATGTGATTGGTACCTCAAAGTTAAGATCAAGTCAAACTTAATTATATCGATAAACATATTTGTTTTGAAATAGGGATTACAAAATTTTAATTTTATTATCAATTATTATTAGATTTATGGTAGGATCCAAGATCCATTAAATATTCTATAATATTTTTAGTAGTATATACAAATCAATGACTGAACTTTATGTGCAAAGTAGTTATGTTTTTCTGTCATTTTAGTTATATTGATTAATTAAAAAAAACTATATGAGAAAGTTTCATATGAAATTAGTTATGGTGTTTTTGGCATGTGATATTGAGAAGCCATGGCTTTGGCCCATTGGTATTGTAACATAACCTATTTGTATATTAAGAGACTCCGCAATAAAGTGGATATAAATATTCATGTATAAGATTCCTCTTCCATGCTTTCTTAAATGAATATATGTTTAACTTATAATAATAATATAGTTAATTTAATAATTTTTTAACTTGAGATGTATTATGAAGTAAGTTTCTTGATGTTTATTACGGATTGATGCTTATTAACATTTACTAGCCACTTAATTTATATAATTGTGTTAGTATATGTAAATTTATATTAAAATGTGTTATTTTTATTTTTTGTATTGATAATTTAAATACATTTTAAATCTTTTATGGGAGACTTTTCGGTGTAAATCACATGAAAATTCATTTGTCAACGCATTTCAAAACAACCAATGTGGTTCATCGTCGGGACAAATTGAGGAATCAGATCTAGCTTTGCATATTAAATAGTTAGAGTAGAACATCCAACGGCTATATTTCCTGACTAAGCAACGGCTATATTTCTTGGATGTTCTACTTTGACTATTTAATATGCAAAGCTAGATCTGATTCTTCAACTTGTCCTGACGATGGACCACACTGGTTGGTTCTAAACACGTCGACAAATGAAATTTCATGTGATTTACGCCGAAAAATCTCTCTTAAAATTGATACGGATAATAGAAGCCTCAATTGAACTACATTTTAAATATTTTAAGTCTACTTTAATAGTAAAGGTTTTAAATATTTGAAAATACATTTAATAGTGAATTACTCATGTGTTTACCCCTTTTTGTTAATCATATGGATAATGAGACAATTTATCTTATTTTGGTTGTTGGATTTGTTTATTTAATTTTTTTTAGTATAGAGTTTTCTTCCCAAAATAGCATGTACATCTTACTTTGTATGGTTTGAAGTGTAGAAATAATTTTGATTCTTTTTTTATTTTTGCATAGCCTTGCTCTTTTTTTCTTTTTCTTTTTTAAATTTTAGTTATATCTTCTTAATGATTTTTTAGTTTTTTATATAATATTGAATAACTAAAAGTTTATCCTAGAAGACAAGAAAGAAAATTCATAGGTAAAAGAATGTATTCCTTATACGAATCTATTCTCCAAACTTACATCCTTGTATTTTGCAAACAACTATAATTTATTCTATAGCAATAGAGGATTTAAAAGATTATTCCTTTTCACTATAACATAGATTATTTACTTGACATATACAAATATATTTGCATGCCTAGATAAAAAAGAATCATAAAATATAACTAAATTGTAAATTTATTTCAAAATATTATTACTTAATTATAAAAGATTAAAATATAAATATATATATATAATATATATATAATATAAGATTAAATATATATATATAATATATATATGTAAATGTATGTATGTATGTATGTATTATGTAGGTATGTATTGTATTATGTAAAGTATATATTATTATGTATGTATGTATTTATGTATGTATGTATGTATATTTAAAAATATGTTACAATATTCTAGATTCATCCCCACTATACAATGAAATTTTTTAACTGAACTAAATATCTCTTATTGTAATACTATGGGCCAATACGATGGCTTATCAGTACCACATGTCCAATATGACATTTGTTGATATGATGTTTTCTTTAGTTAAATAGTCTGACATAAATTAATTAAAAGAACATAATTAACTTGGAGATAAATCTTAAACCTTGGTATGTGAATACTACTACGACTATTCTACCATATTCTGTGGAGGTTAAATCTTTACCATTCACCTAATAATTATTAACAATTAAATTAAAATTGTGGGGAGCCTGTCCTGCGAAAGTAATAAGAAAAATGTACAATGTAATCATTTAGGGCATGACTTCTCTCCTTTATGACCTAGATCTACTCTTTATGACTTCTCCCCTTTATACCTTAGTTATACAGTGTTCCACACACATCTAACAATAGGTAAATCTAATCGAGCATATCCTCCATCGTGGAATCTAAGGTCATCATCTAGTGAATGTAGAGGAATTTTTAACACCAACAAGCCTTAGATTAGACATTTATATGGACAACAAGATAGGGTTTCTACAAAATCAAGGATTTTGTATGTGCCCTTTTTCTAATTTATTAAAATAAATCAAATAGACACAAACCTTGAAAACTTCAAAAATCCTAATCATAGATAAAAATAAAGTCATAAGGATCAAAACCATCTACATTATAAGATATAGCTACTTTGACCATCGATGACCTGATAATAATATGTGTATCTTTAGATTGAGATTTATTTCTAGTACTAGAAGATTTATGTTCCCTGTGTCTTTCCTTAGCTTGAATTAAAGTTCTGAGTTTATTATTTTCATGGGCGAGCTAACTAATACACTATTGAAGACATGAGACAATGGGAAAGTATTGTTGGTGCCAATACATGTTCTCAAATTAGGCTCATTCCAATGGATGTTACTTGGAGGATTGTCATCACAACAAGTGACATAAACACAAAAATCCTGAATTATCTTGGACCTATGGCCTTCTTCCTTTTGTCAAGGTTTCAAGATGAACCTCGAGATGGATAAACTCATCATTTCTAGGAGTATTCTAATTCTTGTTTCACATTTTTCAAGTAATTTTCCTTTCAGTTTGTTTAATCTTAACTTTAGATTGAGGGTTTTGCTGTAATTGATTGATCTCTTCTTGATGTGCAAGGTCTTTAAGTACAATTTTGGGCAGAAGACTTACCCTAGAGTGTTTCTCTTCCCTTTTATCCTTAAATTCTTATTTTAATTCCATATGATAGACATTGGTACCCTTGGTCATGCTTCTAGTTAAGTGAACAACAATAGATCTGAGGGTTTCAAAATTATTATCTTTCAAAACACAAGGGTTTTCTTCATGAAATGGTTCTTCACAATCATTCTATAATGAATGATGATATGGTGATTGAAAATGATTTTCCAAGGAAGGGTTATTCACACAAATACTTAAGTAATTAGTATACCCCAGTAATTGGTGGTTTTCAAAACTATTTCATTCTAGGAAATGATCATATTCATTCCATGTATTTTCCAAATAGTGTTTAATTAGAATATATATGAGACTTTGATGAAAGAGTGATCTTTCAGATTTCTTGCAATGTGACTGGTGTGTGTGGGAGATTTTAGTTAGGCTTTTATACAGATAAAAGGGAAAATTATGTTTATGGCCGAGAAATGCCATTAACTACCATTTATAATAAATAAAAACCAGACTGTGTCATGCTTCACAAGTAACGTATTTATGCAAAAAAAGCACTAAATTACACCATTTATATTTCAATGAGGAAATTGACATACCTTTCACATGATATGCACAATCTTTATTGAAGATAAGTTTCTTCCAGGGAATGTCACGCATTGCTCAAGTTTTAGTCACTTTCTCTCTCTCAAAGGCGAGATGATTAGCTTCTACAATGAAATTAATATCTGCAACCATCTCTAGATCACCCGCTTGGGATTTTTTTGTATCAAAAGAAGAGGAAAAATCATTGGCAACACATTGATTATAACACTGAAATAACTAAAGGAAATCCCACTAGATGACTAGGTGGAACAAGTCTTTACATTCATTATATGCCTCTACTATCTCAGCTCCAATGGCTTCAAACTCGATAAGGCGTGCCATGGTTAGAATACAAGGGTTTCAGCCGGGAATTAGGGTGAAACATAGAGGGAAGATGCACAACGAGTGGGTCACCAAACCCTAACTTGCATCATAATGTGAAAAATATGAACAAGAACAATGAAACAACAAGGTGTTGGTAACCTTAAAACCCCAAGGGAATAACTTAGACATTGATAGTTAGGAGTGGTGGTATAGAGGTAGTAATGGTTGTTAGATATGAGTGTCTGTGAGAAATGGATTTGAGATAATTCGTGCAAATCAGGATTAGCATCTCTGACAAGAATGCCAAATCACATATAAAACCTTGATACAAATCTCAAAATAATAACCCTTATCTCGAGAACCATCATTTCTGATGACTGTAGATCTGAAACATTCAAAAGAAATATCACCATACACATGAACATAAACTTGCAATAATCATAAATGAGTTGCCTATTTAGTAATATATTTAAGCCTAGTATTATATGATAAGGTCATGATATAACAAATATTCAGATGTGGAAAATAAACCAAATGTAAAAACATTCAAGCACAAATTATCACATAGTTCATAATGCTTTAGGTAATAATTGTTGGCTCGAAAGATTCATCAGGGGGAAGACCCTAGGTTAGGGCACAGGAGGTGAATCATGGTATGTTGTAGTCTAGGATAGCATCGACATTTTCACCTTACCCCAAAGGGAAAGGAGTCTCACCCGAGCTGCACCACGACGAAAAGGGAGAAGGGTTCAGCATGGGGTCAAGGGAGTATCAATCGAGTGCATTCCATCACATTCACATATATCCATTATACTTAAAAAAGAGATAACAACATCCTTGAGACAATCTATGAATTAAAGTCTACATGTAACTAATAGGCTATTCAAAATTCTAATAGACACACTAGGCACGAGGCCCAAATACATCAGAAATCGTAGATAGCATCTACTATGCCTTATATTAAACTTAACATGAAAGATTACATTATGATCCAACATTCGCCATAAACATTACATAAAGTACCCAACTTCGTCCGTCGAGTTCGGATTGGTTCCGCGGCTAAGTCTCTCAGATCCCATCACTCTGTCATTGAGCCCCTGCAACTGTGTATCCCTTCACCTGCTCTCGGATTCAATCGACTCCTTCTGCTAGTTGGTCCAACAACAACATCTTTCCTCTCTAGTCTTTCCCTTTTATGTCCTTCTCTGCTGCCTGGACTGCCAATTCTTGCTCGGCTGTTCTCTGCCTTGGCTGCTTTTGTGCATTCTTGCCTCCTTCGCTGCCTTTGTTTTTCATTGCCACATTGCCACCACTCCTCCTTAATTGTTCATTTCGCCACCCAACCGTTGCTACCATCTATTTCTTTCCCATCCTTTGGTTAGTCAAAATTGGTCAAAACCTTTCAAAATTAAATGAAGGCCCCAACAAGCCCTGACCACAATTTCTTGACTCATCCCCGAGTCCAGTCATTTTTACCTTTGTTGGTCCTGTTGTTACTTCCATGTGCTCTACAAGTGGTGGTTGAGTTACTACCAACATTGTCTTTGTTGTTTGTTGTACAAGCACTTCTACTACTTCGAACATTGCTTAAAGAGTGGTTTCCTCTTCTGCCTCGATCCTAGCTTGCGACATGGCATCTATTCTTGTAGCCCCTTCTTTCCCTTGTGGTTCCCTTGTTCCAAGCAAAGGTTCCAACTTTGGAACTAAGTCTATTGTCCGCTACCTGAACTTAGTGTATCTTTGAAGGGAAAGGTCCCAGTTTGTGAGAATTGCATCAGCACCTTGAGTGAACACCTTAGTCAATTGTGATGTTAGTTTTATTTGTCGCTGGCTTTGTAGGTCGTTCCATTGCTGGCTGCTGGAGTCGCATGCCTCCTTCAAGAGTAGAACTTGCATTCAAACCGGGGGCTGCAAATCTCTAATTATCCATTTCATCTTCACTGACTCCTCCTCAATGCTATCAACCTGGGCTTGGAGGATGTTGATTTGCTCAATGATCTGTTAGAGCTGGGTATGGTGTGTAAAATCCCTTGTGCTGGGGAACAGTGATTGAATTTCTTCTCTTAGCGGGTAAACCAAGTGGTTATTTAGTGCTAGACTGCTTGACCAGTCATGGACCTTATCCATTAGAGCATATCCATCGGTAAGGGCCTTGACCAAGGCTTTCTTCTTCACTTCCAATTCCCTGACCTTTCCCTTGACCATCCTATTAATGCCCCAAGAAACTCTCCTAGGTTGTAGCTCGGACATGCCTGAGAACATATAAAATCAACTTATTGTTGCAAATGGATGAATGGAAGGAATGATGCTTGTCCAAGCCAGATAACCACTTCTACTTTGCTTAACTCCAGACATGCATGAACACCCCTAGAATACAAGGCTTTAGACCACCAATTACTCACACTTTAAGGATTAGGTGAGTATGGAGAATACTGACCACACCAACAGATGCACAAGACCATGTGATGGCTGGCTACAACCAGTAAAGAAGTCTGCAAATCTAATCTCCTAATACACAGACAGGATGACAGCTCTTTGGCACTAGAAGAAGAGAAACCTAAATAACTTATTCAATGATACATACAAGATTTTAACACAGAGCTAGGATGACAACTACTCTAATGCTAAACATAAAGAGTTCAGGAATACATCATATCAGACACTGCTAGGAAGAGAAGATAACTGAAAAGTGAGCAATTAACAGCAAAAGAAGCTTGTATTAGCTAAAAATGAAGACAAGACATTGCAAGTGTCAAAATAGTTACAATGTCCAGAAGTTGAACCTTACACCAAAACATCAACCATCAACCCTAATTACATCTTGTTTGTGGGTATATATAGAGTTTTATTACAAAGGCACTTAGCCATTCTAGGTATGGAGGGGTCATAATTGACTGCCAACTGCATTTAACTGCCTGATGAAGCCTTTGAGTGCATTTACTTGCCTTAGTGGGTGAATTTGATCTTCTCAGGTGCTCTGTTTTCCTCTCAGGTAGCTGGAGTGTTCGTATCCATGAAGTTCCATAACTGCTAAATGCAGTTAGATGCTCATGCTCTGTCCTTTTCCTCCTCATAGTTACTTCCCAATAACTACGACTAGTACTAGTAGGTCGGTCACCTTCATCCTTTGGGTATACAGAATGGTCAAGGAATGTGGACTCTATGGCGAATGGATGAGCTGGATTAGGGAGAAACATCGGGCATCGGATTGGAAGGATTGACGACAAAGATGGCTCGGCAGAGGGTATTGGAAGAGGTGGGAGTAGAGAGAACGTGGGCCGTTGGATCTCAGGTAGGTGGATCCAATGGTGATCAGATGGCGAAAGCATACGGCGGTTAACGAGTGGGGTCAGGTGGTTAGGTGGTAAGTGGTAACAATCGCACCCTCGTTGGGGGGTTGGGCGGTAAAGGGCGAGGGCGCCTGATCCCATTCAACATGTGACATGTGGCATGGTTAAGAGAGGAAAATGAATCTCCATCGTGGGTTACTGTTCCAACACTTTGTGGGCGCGAAATGTGTGAGGGTCGTTCATTGTTGGCGGAGATGATCGGATGGTGGGGATTTAATCGTGTAGGTTTTTTATCGGGCACAATAGGGAACCGTTAGATTGGTGGGTGGAGATCGATGGTTGTGATTGAAGGCCCTAATTTCATAATGGTGCAAGGTCATATGGGCGTGGGTTCATGGGGTTATGGGTGTTAGCGCTCTGGGCTCAAGAAAAAACGCGGTTTTATATGGTTTTTAACAGCAAAGAATGGGAAATGGAGATGAAGGGAGGATGAGCGAGGTAGAGGAAAAGGTGAGAAAAACCATTATAGGCCTTCTTTGAGCACGACCAAGGACCAAGTTTACCTCCGACCTTTAGAGAATCAATTTTATATAGTAGATCTAACACTGTCTCCTTCCGGGGATGGGATCCTTCCTGTGAGGTCTCAAGAATTGTAGACCAGTGCCTCTCCTGTCAAACCAAGTTAGAAAAATTCCATAGTGTTCCATTGGGCATGGAGTCTAATTAAGCTTACACTAAAAATGATAAAACAACACATTTACAACTTTAAGGCCTGAAGACCTTAAACAACATAAATTTACAAAAATTGCCCATTAACTAGGCCATCAAAAATTGTCTCTCCTTCCATGCTTTTCAACATGAAAGTATTGTTCCCTTGGATCTAAGTGATGACAAAAGGTCCCATCCATAGAGCATCAAACTTCCCATGGTTTCCTTTCTTCCCTTTTAGTGCATCCCACTTAAGAACCAAGTCTCCAACCTAAAAATTGTCTATCTTTGTCTTCCTGTCAAAGGCTTTCTTGGTTCTTCCCTGATGTGTTGCAAACTTTTCAACCAATTGTTCTCTGATTTGATGCACTTTTGCTAAATCACAAATATTTTTTTCCATGTCTTCTTCCTCATTTTGCTGTTCTTGTAAAAACTTTGCCACAGGAAGGGTTAACTGAATTGGGAATACAACCTCAGTGCCATATACCAACTTGAATGGATAATTCTGTGTGGATTTCTTAGTGGTCACTTTGTCAGCCCATAGTGCATACTTGAGCTTAGTATCCCAATTCTTTTTGTTGTCTTCCAACAACTTTTTAATTATCCTTATCAAGCTTTTGTTGGAGGATTCTTCCAGACCATTGACTTGAGGGTAATATGAGGTGGAATGAACTGGCTTAATGCTCATTGATTCACACATGTCCACCAACTCCTTGGCCCTGAAGGTTGCTGCATTGTTTGTGACTAATTTATGTGGACAACCAAACCTAGTGAAGATATTCTCTGTCAAGAACTTTATGACCACATGATGATTAGCCTTTCTCGTAGGGATGGCCTCAATCCATTTAGTAAAGAAATCAGTGGCTACTAAGATCCACCTGTGCTGGCCACTAGAATGTGGATTGATTTCTCCTATGAAATCCAGCCCCCACTGCTGAAAAGGGCCACTGACAGGAATAGGCTTCAAAGGCAAGTACCTCAGCTGCTGCTTTCCCTCAAATCTTTGGCACTTGTCACAAGATTTAACAAATGAAAAGACATCAAAAAACAAGGTGGCCTAGTAGTACGCAGCTTTGAGTATCTTATGGGCTGTAGATTTCTAATAGTGGTGTCCTCCACACATGCTGGAGTGAAATTGCTGCATAACCTCCATGGATTGTTCTTTGTTCAAACACCTCAAAAGGATCCTAGAGGGGTCCCTCTAATAGAGCAGGTTTTCATGAATGCAATATTTGGCTACCCTGAGCTTGATATTTCTAGCTTGGCTTGAACTAAGGGTTGGAGGAACTTCTAGCTCTAGCAAGAATTTAACTATTGTAGAATACCATTCATAAGAAGCTAGATTTTCTACCAATGACTAGTTTTGCCCTGGTTCAACTGTTTCTTCTTCTGTCTGACCACCCTTTGAATCTGTGCTTATAAATTCATGTCCAGCATCCTGCAATTTTCTTCAACCATTAGTCTAGCAAGGCCCCGACCTCTGACCAGCTTGGCAGGCTTCAACTTTATGTTGAATTCGATAAGCTTTGCGATCCATTTAACCCTTCTTCCATCAACATTTGGCTGTGTTAGGACATATTTTACTAAGGCAGAGGGCACATACGCAATTACCTTGGAATGCAGAATGTAAATTTTGAAAGCTTTCAAAGATTTGATAAGAACGTATGCTTGTTTTTCAATGATATCATACCTCAACTTGGCATCCCTTAAGGTTTTGATGAAAAATTCCACTGGATACTCTGAACCTTCCTCACCTACTTGCAATAAAACTGCTACAAGGGTGTCATTAGAGGCAAACAAAAATATATGGAACTCCTTGCTGTAATCTAGGATGGTTAAAGTAGGAGCTTCCATAATATCTTTTTTGATGGATTCAAAATATCTTCTCGCTACATTAGTCCATTTGATTTCTGAACCTTTCCTCAACATGGAGGTGATGTGCTTTACAAGTTCTGTAAAATTTGGGATAAACCTCCTTACAAAATTTATCTTGCCCAGAAAGAATTGGATATTCTTCTTTGATCTCGAGAGAAACAAGGTCTGTATTGCTCTTACTCTTTCTAGGTCAATTTTGACACCTGCAGCAGAAACAACGTGTCCTAACAACTTGCCTTCTTTCAAAGCAAACTATGATTTTTTAGGATTGACTGAAATCCCAAACCTTATACACTTCAGAAACACTTCCTTCAGATGTTGCAAATGGTCTTGATGGCTACTGGAGTATATTGTCATATCATCTAGGTAGACAAGGACAAAGTTATCCTTCTCTCCTCCAAATGCTATATCCATAGCTCTCTAAAAGGTGGCTCCAACATTCATCAGACCAAAAGGCATCTTAGAATACATAAAGGTGCCCCAAGGGGTGGTGAATGTAGTCTTTTCTTCGTCATCTAGATGTACAACAACTTAGTTATACCCTGAAAATCCATCTAGGAAAGACATCACTTTGGCTCCTGAGACTTTCTACAACAAATGATCCATCTTGGGTAGAGGATAATTGTCTTTCTTGGAGCATCTTTTTAAGTTTTTGAAATCAACACAGAGTCTGATTTCTCCACTTTTCTTCCTCACCACTACCAAGTTGGCTACCCATTTTGAATATCTGAGAGGGACTATGATTTTGGCAGCTGGACAATGTTATTTTTGCCAATTTTGTTCTTTAGCTAGGATTGGGAGCTTTCTTCCAAGGCTTCATTTTGTTGATCAATTTGCATTTCAGAGAATTCACCAATGACTTGCAAAAAGCTATTCACTTCATCATCGTCTTCAAAAACTTTCCAATGCTAGACATTATCAGGCAAGGATGGTCTATATTTCATCTGAACTTCATAAGCTAGTCTGGGAGGCATGTGAGGAATCAACATACTAGCAGACACAACAAGGGAATTGGCAAGTTGATTTTTTACTCTAGGGATGTATGAGATGCAAAAACTATCAAAAGGGTCTTTAAGTCTCCATACCTCATCTCTATATGCATTCAGCCTTGGGTGTTTTGCTTGAAATGTTTTGTTCACTTGCTGAATGATGAGATCAGCATCTCCAAACACCTTTATGTTTATAATTCCTCTGTCTTTAGCTGCATTAAGACCCAATATTAGAGTTCGTACTCTGATATATTGTTGGTAACTTGGAAAATCAGCTTGAAAGGCAGATGTGTGTTTTCTTCTTTTGGAGATATCAGTACCAACCCTGCTCCTACAGTTTCCCTTGAACATGATCCATCAAAGAACATCTCCCAAACATAACTTCCTTGCTCCTCCATGGCCTGACCTATTTGTTTCTTGAGATGTAATGAGGCCTCCTGGGATTATTCAATTTGGAGAATACATGCTCCAAAATCAATGTCCAGGGCATAGATGGGATGATTAGTAGGATTCTTTTCATCACTGATGATGTAGGCTAGTTGTGCCTCTCTATATAATCTCCTACTTTCCCCTCCAAAAACTGGGATAGTGGCATAAGATAAATCATTCTATAATGTTCCACCCAACCTCTTAATCGACCCTCTAGAAAGTAGCATGCCAAACGTAGGGGGAATGTCTGCTACCATAATATCCATCATCATGCTCTTCATGGGCAGTTGAGTTAGGGTGATAGCTAAATCTTTGATCAATCCTAAACATTTTACCTTTCTTGAATCAAAGGAGAATAGATCATGATAAGGTCTAGTAATTTCAAGGCCTAACTCTTCCACGACAGCTTTGGGCATCAGATTGTGGCTGGCCCCTGTGTCCAGCAAGCAATTGTGGAGGATTTTGTCATGAATGGTCAAGGAGACATAAAATGATGGAGAATTATTATCAGTAGGTTCAGTCATTAGGCTCGGTACAACTATAGGTTTATCCTCTTGCATATTTACATAGTCATTAGAGGCTTGTGTGGCTTTCAACTTAGAGCATGAAGTATAGGCTTTCTAAAAACATCACCCTTTACAAGCTCTACCAAAGGTGCATACATTTTTAACTTTTGGACTTCTGATTAAAACTGAAAGGGACAGGGGACCTGTCAGGGCCTCTTACCTCTTGAGCTAGTTCTTTAAGGATGACTGGATCAGCTGCAGGCTTTTTCTGTTTGATGTTCTGATGCTCTGTGGGGACAACAGCTCTTTGGATAGGGTTCTCCTTGACATTGCTTGTTCTTGACCTTAGATTATATCTTTGTTGTTCATCAGTCTGCAGAACAACCTCTTTGTCTCACTCTTGATTGGTCTAGTCCTAGAGTAATGATTCTTCATAGGCAGCCAATGTCAAGAAGATACCACTACCCTTATCTTCCATGTAGTGGATTTCATCCTCTTCTTCGAACTACTCCTCCTCCATGACTATGTTTTGGAAAGGAGCCTTAACCTTTTTTTCTTCACTGGCTTCTTTACCGCTCTGAATGATCTGTAATGGTTCATTTGCTCTTCTGAATGGATTTGGATTTCTTAGAGCAAATGTATTTAGAAGCCTTGCCTTTCTAGAGCTCTGCTCAATCTTCAACTTCGATATTTCAGCAGCCAATGACTCTATCATTTTAGTCATTTTTTCTAACTTAGGTTCTGAAGATGAATCGGAGGAAGAAGAAACCTCATCTCTCTCTCTCCTTTTATCAACATGATCTTTGAGCTTTTTGGTAGCCAAGATAATAGATTCTACCTCTAGGGTTGCATCCTACATTTAAGCGAAAGTGGCACATCTTCTTTCTCTCAATAGCAGGAAAAAATCAGAGTCGAAAGCATTGGCATAGGTGAGTTTGGCAAAGGTGGGGGGAGGCTTTACTTCAGCTGGTATCTTACTATACATACGATTGAATCTTTTATTAAAACCAGGTAATGATTCCCCATTTTCCCTCTTAAGGCTTCCAAACTCAGTATGGTAATATAACAGGTCCTTTTTATCTCCCCAATGCTTCAAAAATACATGATCTGATGCTTCAATGTCTGCTATAGACCTAGGGGCCAATTCTCTAAACCATTTTCTAGCCTCTCCAACAAGGCTATGGACAAATACTCTCATCCACACATCATCCTCACTGATATCTAGGTTATCAGCATAACTATAAAAATATTCAAGGTGTTCCTCTGTTGTTACTCCTTCTGTACCAGTGAATTTAGGCATGTATTTCTGGTATTCTTCCGTAGGCATTGAATTCAAAGGAACAAGAAAAACCAGAGGTCCGTACCTAACAGCTATGATTCTTTCCATCTTAGTAGGAGCTTGTTGGCCTGCCATGACTGAAGTAGTTGGAGGAGTATTGGTCGTTTGGATGACAGGGAACTGAGGAATGAAGGGTAGGGATAAAGGAAAATGATGGACTGTATGGGAGGCTTTCTTTGGATTGAGATCCAAACGGGAACTTATTGAACAACGAGCTTTATGAATCTCTATGGGTATTTCTTCACTACAAAAACTAGGCTTTATATCTTCAAACTGTATATTCTAAGCTCTAATCTTCTCTTGTAGAGATACATAAGATTGTTTAGGCTTACCTGATCTTGATGCTCCTTTCTGGGATGTTTTTCTTTGCTTGACAATCTTCTCAGGGTCAGGCACTGGGTTAGCTGGTGATCTATGAGGATTTCTCTGAGTATGCCTCACAAACTGAGCCAGAACTGTAGTATGGAGTCGCCAAAGGTTGGTCCTCCAGTAGAGTCGCCAGATAGATAATTACAACCAGAAATGTGTCCAGAATTTGTCTATCATCAAATCTAGAACTATGTCATTATCCCAAGGAAGCTAAGCTTCAATTTCCTGTCCCTGGCAATAGTGCCAATTATGTTACCGCCCCAAGAAACTCTCCTATGTTGTAGCTCGGAGATGCCCGGGAACATATAAATTCAACTTATTGTTGCAAATGGACGAATGGAAGGAATGATTCTAGTCCAAGCCAGATAACCACTTCTACTTTGCTTAACTCTAGACATGCATGAACACCCCCAGACTACAAGGCTTTAGACCACCAATTACTCACAATTTAAAGATTGGGTGAATATGGAGAATACTGACCACACCAGCAGATGCATAAGACCATGTGATGGCCGGCTACAACCAGTAAAGAAGTCTACAAATCTAATCTCCTAATACACAAACAGGATGATAGCTCTCTCGCACTAGAGGAAGAGAAGCTTGAATAACTTATTCAATGATACATACAAGATTTTAACACAAAGCTAGGATGACAGCCCCTCTAATGCTAAACATCAAGAGCTCGGGAATACAACATATCAAGCACCACTTGGAAGAAAAGATAAGTGAAAAGTGAGCAATTAACAACAAAAGAAACTTATATTAGCTGAAAATGAAGGCGAGACGTTGCAAGTGTAAAAATAGTAACAGTCTCCAGAAGTTGAACCTTACACCAAAACATCATCCATCAACCTTGATTACACCTTGTTTGTGGGTATATATAGAGTTTAATTACAAAGGAAATTAGCCATTCTAGGTATGGAGGGGTCATAATTGACCACCAACTGCATTTAACTACCTGATGGAGCCTCTGAGTGCATTACTTGTCTCAGTGGGTGAATCTGATCTTCTTGGGTGCTTTGTTGTGCTCCCAGGCAGTTGGAGTGTTCGTATCCATGAAGTTCCATAACTGCTAAATGTAGTTACATGCTCATGCTTTGTCGTTTTCCTCCTTATAGTTATTGACTGGTACTGGTAGGTTGGTCATCTTCATCCTTCAAGTACACAAAATGGTAAAGGAACATGGATTGCGTGGTGAATGGACGAGCTGGATGAGGGAGAAAGATCGACCATCGGATCGGAAGGATTGATGACGAAGATGGCTTGGCGAAGGGTATCGGAAGAGGTAGGAGCAAAGAAAACATGGGCCATTGGATCTCAGGAAGGTAGATCCAATGGTGATCGGATGGCAAAAGCATACAATGGTTAATGGGCAGGATCAGGTGGTTAGGCAGTAAGTGGTAATGATTGCACTGCCATTGGGAAGTTGGGTGGTAAAGGGCGAGGGCATGCGATCCCATTCAGCGTGTGATGGATGGTGCAGTGGAGGGAGGAAAACCACTCTCCATCATGCATTAACGTTACATCACTTTGTGGGCGTGAAATGTGTGAGGGCTATACAATCTTGGCGGAGATGAACTTGCGCAGGTTTTCTATTGGGCACGATGGGGAACCGTTAGATCAGCAGGCAAAGATCGACGACTGTGATTGAAGGTGCTGATTTCATAAGGGTACCAAGTTATATGGGCATGGTTTCATGGGGTTATTGGTGTTAGCGCTCGGGGCTCAAGAAAAAAAGTTGTTTTATATGGTTTTTAATAGAAAAACATGCGAAATGGAGATGAAGGAAGGATGAGCGGGGTAGAGGAAAAGGTGAGAACAACCATTATAGGCCTTCTTTGAGCATGACCAAGGACCAAGTTCACCTCTAGACTTTAGAGAATCAATGTTATATAGCAAATCTAACACGTCCACATGTAAATTTCCACTGGATCTTGTAGTGTGGACTTTACTGTCTCTAGTTTCTGTCTCATCTCAACATTTGTGGCTACTAGGTACATGCACACCATTTGTATGTGATCACAGCAACTAACCAATGTGCAAGCAACCATGTCTGTTGGTGCTTTAGTGTTGGCCTCGGTGATAGTCAGCCATATTGATCTAAACCATTGTGTAATCTGATCAAACTGGGCTTGCAATTCCGTGTTTGCTTGTCATAGGCGATCTCACCCCTCTGTCACCCTGTGCAACTACATCATTTGTTGTTCGTGTTCTTTAGCGAGGCCCTCATCAAGGCTCTCGGCCTTGTGTACTGCTTGCTGAATAAATGAAAATAATTGGGCCGTTGTCCAGTGATGGAGCATATCAACTTGCATTGTGCTTGGTTCAGGGAACTGCTGCTGTAGGGGTACGTCACTAGCAATGGATTTGTTAGAATGGAAAGTGGGTGAGTGGGTCTGCTATGATGGTGGAGTGAATTGTGGGGTGGTTGGAATAATGCTATGGTTTGGCGGCACTGCGAGTTTTATAGGGAGAGCTGGGAAACATGATTCAGTCCTTTCCATCTACCAAATGGTATCTAGGCATCTCCCTTTTAGTGGGTCCAACCCAAGAATTGGTGACGCACTCTCTATTGTCGGTGTTCCCATGGTAAGGGTGGTGCCCTCTGTCTGGCCAAACGAGAGGATCTTGGACAAGGTTGTGGAAGTGGAAGTGGTTTGTGGGGATGACTCCCACCACTGATGTAATACAGTGGATGTAGTAGCATGGATATCTTCAACTATGGTGGTTACGGGGATTGACTACTCAACCTCAATAATGAGGTCGACGATTGGAGCTGGCGGGTTAATTTTTAGCTTTTTAGTAGTTGGCTTTTTAGCAATCAGGGTTCGGATGATTCACTTTTTCCAAGGTTTGTAGACCATGATCTGGGAGAGAGCTTGAGCTGCTCCTGAGGGAAGCACCATAGTGAGTGGTGGCATTAAAATGGGGGAAAGCATGGTGGAATCTTGAAAGTTCTCAGGATAATTTCTCTCACCTGGGTCGAAGCTGATGACTATCCATCTTAGTTCAAACATCTTTTCCTCCACCTGGAGCAACATCAGCTAGAGTAATTCATCGATGGCTCACTTTTCACTACTCTCTACCCCATCTCTCTCTCACCCCTGTGACATCAAGGCTCTCAAAAGGTACTTGGGTTTCCCTTCTCTTATCTCATAGGCCACTCCCTTCTAGGACTCCACCTCTTTGCACAACGCTTCCTCTATTAGTCTAAACCTCTGCATCCTCAACTTAAACGTGCTCGAGAGGTGCCAAACCAGATCTTGCCTGAGGATTCATCCAATAGAGCCTTGGGTATCCTCTCAGTGGATGGAATGGTGTCCAATATCTTCTCATACAAACCCTTGAAAGCTCTCTCGTTGATTTCCTTTGTGTTGGGATCCCTAGATGCCTTCCACCGTTCATGCCAGAGCACAATTGGTTGGTCTTTGGTAATGGTTTCCAGCTACCTCTCTTGTGGTGGCCTCCATTTCCACATTACCAGTGTCGTTAACAAGTACCCAAACACAAACCCAGTGTTCCTCTTGTACACATCTTCACAAGCCTCGAAAAGTTCATTGAGCACGAAGACTAACCAGTTGATTACCTCTCCTTGGCAACAGCGTTCCGCAGCTAGAATTATGTCTAAGGTGCACTTGTTCCTTGTGAAGTGCCACAATGTTTTACCTGCAATGAGGTAGCAAGAAAACCTTATATTATCCTTGTTAACCTTGCCCAGCTTTGCTCCCCTCCCACCTCACTCCATCCTGTATCTGGCATAAATGTTGTCCTTCATCTGCTTCTTTCCCTACTTGACCCTAGCCTAGAATGATATGCTTACTGCATTTCCAACTTCAACCATCCTGGTGAGTCAATTGATATCCTCCACATGGATGGGATACTCCTTATCCAACCATAGTGACCCTCCATGCATCCTACTTGTTAGCAATTTTGTGCACTGCATGGAAGCAAATTGGGTGCCAGATATGGGAAAACTTCTTAAGTGGAATAGTGTGGGCTTCTATGTCCCCCTAAACTCCTCTCTAGTCTTGAAGGTCCTAGTGCCATCCTCCTTTTGAAATTCTTCCACATACACCTCCCTTTTCATGGTTGGAAACTAGAAACCATCTGTGAAGTCATTTTCAATCAGATTCGACCTCTCATACTTTCCATACAGATCATCCACTACTTCAATTCGTGCATCCAAAATGTTTTCTGTGACAAATGTTATTCCTTTTTCCATCGCTTCTCTTTTGCGGTAAGCTATTTGCACTGAAGGTTTCTTACTTCTCGTCCTCTTCCCATGTTCTTCAGAGTGAGCCTAGAATTCTTTTGTGATTTGAAACACTAGAGTACCCTGCATCCTCCTGCGATTTCAGTAGCTGACTCTAACACAACGTCCCCTGACTGATGAGGCTTTAACAACGAATTACTTAGGTGACCTTGCCATGTATTCTAGCTATATCCTGCTGCCATCGGCTGACTTGGACGTGACAACTATGACATGGGTTGTATGGCGTTTTTATTTTTTTGTGATGGGTTTATTTATTAACTAATTCTATGCTTAACGAGAAATATTTTGCGACCCTATCGTAACAATTTACTTATTAATTACTTAAACGAGAAATAACTACTGGTACAGTCGATGGGACGAGTACTTGTGTGGACATCAATTCTAGAAATGGTTCAGACCTATGTGTATTCTGCTAATTAGGATGACATGTGTGGCCATTGTCTCTGCTGACTATCCGCACCAATGTGACCACTGACACTACCCCCCGACAACAAATGGGTTGTTGCATACTAAGTTTTGCCCCAACCATATTATCTCAATTTTTTTATATTATTATTATTATTATTATTTGTGGAAGGGCTTCAGGTGTGCGCCAGTCACCCATACCTACAGTAGGACTCCATCCAGTTGTGTCAAACTTACTACGCTCGATTCTCTTATTTCTGCGACTATGAATGGACCTAACCAATGCATCTGTAATTTCCCTGCGAACTTCTAGAACTTTCTGTCATAAAGGAGCACCTGGTCTCCGACTTCAAACGACTTCTTCTTGATGTGCCTATCGTTCCAATTATCTTATCCTTATTTCTCAACTGATTTATGGAACTTTGCTAGGAATCAAGTTTCGTTGAGTTCCATCAATTGGCTTAGCCTGTCTCGTAAGGCAATTTTATCCATCATTCCCATAGCTTCTGAGATAAGCATGCTAGGTGGTATAAATTCTACAGGTACCATCACTTCTCCACCATACACAAGATCAAATGGTGTTTTCTTGTGCAGTCTTTTTGTTGTTGTCCTATATGCCCATAGAGTCGTTGGAATTATTTTGTCCCAGTCGTCCCGGTTTACAAATATGACTTTTGTTAGCCCTTTCTCTAGTATTTTGTTAAATGCTTCTTACACATCATTGGCTTGTGAATGATATGGACTACACTTTTCATGCTAAACCATAAAAGTCATTAGCAGAGTCTCAATGGTTCATTCAGAAAGTGGGTTCCCTAGTCACTTGTGAGGCTCCTTGGGCATCAGAACCTTGAAATAATATTTTCAAAAATGAACCTTGTTGTTGTTTCTATTTTGTAGTCTTTCACTAGTGCGGCATCTGCCTATCTTGTGAGGTATTCTATCACTGTAATTATGTATCGGGCTCGCGAGTGCCTTGTTGATGGAGAGATTGGTCTAATGAAGTCTACTGCCCACATATCAAATATTTTCACTATATGAACCGAATGTAGTGGTAGCTTAGCACGTCGCGAAGTCTTACTGACCCTCTCACAAACATCACAATCCTTGGAAGATGCTTTAGAATCCTTATGGATAGTGGGCCACCATAATCCTGCATGGAGTATCTTTCTTGCAGTGGTCTTGCCTCCTACATGGCCTCCTGTGAGCCCTGCATGGCACTCCCATAAGGCATTCTTTCTTTCGTGCTATAGAACACAACGCCTAAGTATTTGGTCCAAACCCATTTTGTAGAGGAGTCCTGCAATGAGCTTTTAATCTACTGCTCTGACCACCAACTGTCGTCTTTGTGTTGTTGTGTATCCCTCTTGGCAATGACCTATTGTTAGCAATGCAACGATCTCTTCTAAGTGGCCAGCAATCGCCTCTATCTTGAATAAGTTGGCATCAGGCAACCAATCGTCTATTTCTCCTTCATTCTCCCCTGTATCTAGGTATGACAGGTGATCTATTTCTACATTCAATCTGCTAGGCTTGACAACCACTTCAAACATGAATTCCTGGAACAGTAAAAGCCACCTACATATTCTTCCTTCTAGTATTGGCTTGTTTACTACGTATTTCAGTGTGGAATGGTCTGTAAAGAATTTGAACGACACACCCAGTAAGTAGTGCATGAACTTTTGGAGAGAGTAGAACATTACCAATTCTTCCCATTCAGTTGTTGTGTAGTTCCTTTCCACCGTAGAGAGATTTATGCTAGCGTAGTATACTGGATGGTCTATCCTTTTCTCCCCTGGTTGCGCTAAGACTGCTCCTAGTGCTATTCTAGATGCATCAATATGTACGTGGAATGTTTTTTTCCAGTTTGGGTACACCAATATGGTGGAACTTACTAATCTTTCCTTCAGATTATTCAGAGCTTCTTAACAGTATGTATTTCAGATGAATTCTTCCGTCTTCTTTAGCAATTTTTCCATCGGGGCTGTTATGGATGCATAGTTCCTGATGAACTGTCTGTAGTACCCGATATGACCCAAATTTTCCCTTAGTTGTTTCATGTTGTGCAATGCTCCATGTGTAAAATTGTTGCAACCTTGGCGGGGTCTACACAGACTCCACGCTTGCAGACAATATGGCTAAGTAAAGTTCCAAAGGGAACTGCAAAAATGCATTTTTTTAGATTTAAGGAAATCAGCAACTGCCTGCACATATCGAACATCAATCTTAATAAGCCGGTATGCTTTTTCAATAGGTTGTATACTATCCAGTCATCCATGTAAACTTCTAGGAACTTATGAATATAATTCCAGAATGCAGCTATGATAATCCTCGAGAAGACTACTGGTGCATTCTTTAATCCGAATGGCATCACATTGTATGCGTACGACCCCCACTCTATCATGAAATTTGTTTTCCTTTTGTCCTCTTCAGCTATTTGAATCTAGTGGTAACCTGAGAACCCATCTGTGAATGAGTATGCTTCATTCCCGCAACATTGTCTAGGACTCCGTCGCTGAGTGGTGTGGGGAACGGGTCATGCACGCATGCATTATTCAAGCTTTTGTAATCAATGTTGCATCCTTCTTATTCTCAATAATGATGGGGCTTATCCAATCAACTTCATCTACCAGAAATATGATTCCTACATCCAACATTTTCTCAATTTCCCTTTTAACTTTCTCTTTTACCCTTGGGTTCAGTCGATATGGTCTATGCTTTATTGTTCAGGCGTCTTGTTTTAGAAAAAATTTCATTTCTCCCAGGTTACTTTTTAACCCCTTGAGCTCTTCCACTGAAGCTGGAAACAGGTCCTAGTATTCCTACAATAAATCAAAAATTTCTTTGGTGGTTTGTTCGTCCCAGTAATCTCCCACCGATGCTATTTTGGGCTTATCTTCTGTCCCCAAATTCTATTTTCTCAGCTTCACTGGTAGGAGATGGGCAGCTTCTGTTGAAGGGCTCTCCCGAATACCTCTTTCCCCTTCCATTTCTCCAAAGTCCAGGTGTCTAAACCCCTCAAATCCAAACTCCTCTGGTTCTACATCTATTTTGTCACAAGTCACAAATCCTAATGATTACATACCGTACAGGCATTGTAGAATGTTTCCCTCATGCCCCCTTTCATGTAACGTCCCTACGTGAATAGAACCCCTTTTATTGCCTGGAGTACCCTTGTCATTTGAGCCTCATTACCCATGAATGAGAAATTGCTGACGAACTGTTCCTCCAAGGTACCCTAACTAGCTGTCTATCATCACAGCTCCTCCTGAATATACCAAGCCCAGGGGACAGTGCTGAGGGTATGTATAAATGCATGTACCCATCGATTCCTTGGCAGTCCCTAGCTCTCCTAGCTAGTCATGAACTCTTTGACGTGCTTCTCAGGACTTGAATCCCGTGTGTATTTCCCTTCATCCTATGTTTGATCTGCCTCTTGGCCAAACCTCTCCCTCATTGCTTGATTAGAGCTCCTCCAATATTTTAATACTTTGCAGTGTGCCTTCCACCAACTTGCTGGCATTGCGATAAGCTTCATGTCGAGAAAGGGAATCCTTTGATCTTCTGTTATTTCCTGGTCCACCTTGTCTAAAAAACATCCAATAAGCTCAAGGCCATAGTACTTCGGGCAGTCGTCCACTCCCATGTCTTGCTGGTTTACTCGGCTTATCGTTGCACATCGTCGAGTGGTCAATTCATATCCACCCTACTGCCATGCATCCCATACAGCTTCTAAACAAGTCTCCAAGCTTTAAATGCTTCTCCAGCTAATAGATCCTTCGGTCGTAGAATTTATGCGACCCTCCCTTTTTCTTGTTGTGAGTGTATATAGCTGGTCTAACACCCTTGGTTCATCCCTGTCATCTGTTGACTCTATAAACATATGTCCTTGGTAGGGGTCTAATGGTTGGATCACTCTTAGCCCATTTTCTTCAAAAATCATCATCTCCTTCTTCAAATCTATGATAGCATAGTTTTCATATTCCCAGTCAATCCCCAAGGGTGTTGGATATGGGTATTTATCCCCCATAATGTCAATTACTTCAAACTTGGTGTGTGTTTTCACCCCTTCTACATCAACCTCTACATTTTCTAATCTCCCGATGGGTAGTATGCAATACTAATTCACCATTCTTAATTGAATTGGTGAGTACTTCAATTGTGGCTTCCCCATTGCCTCCCAAGTCTTCTTGGGTAGGATGTTTACATCCGACCCTAAGTCTAGAATGGTGTCCCTTCTTTAGAACCTTGCCACATGTGCATTGATTCAAAAGTCATTTCTGCTCCTTTTCTTATTTCGCTTCACTCTCCTGAAAACTTTCTCCGACAAGGTTGCACACGGTTGTCCCACTCCCTCTCCCTCCATGGATACTGTGGCCTTTAAGCTTTTCCGCAATTCCTTCAACGTGACCTCATCCTCAACAATTTTCAAGAACAATTTAAACCACTCCCCAATTGGCTAGGTTTGATCTGGCACGTGGACTTGCGATCTTTGATTGTCTCTATCTTCAGTCATTTTCTCAAACAATTTGGCTACATCCTGGTAGTACTATCTTTAGCGCTTGGGATGACATACCTTTTGTGGTGACGCCATTTTGATGATGAATGGGGGGCGGGGTCCTCTACATAGCGGTCATCCCCTGCCTTCTTCCCTCCTTGGGTGACTATATTGATATTGGTTGTGGGGAGGCCATTATCGGTCTGAGGTTCAACATTTACCAAGTTGGTTCCTCACTGCCTGATTCTCTCTTCCCACTTTGCAATGAGCTCTGGGTAGTCCTCCATCGCATGGGTGTTCACTCTGCACTATGAACACCAACGTCTCCTTGGGAGTGGGCATTCTCTAGCGACATGTCCTTCCTGGTCACAGTTGTAACACCTTAAGGGGCCTCTTCCTCCCGTTCTTCCTCTGCATCCATTTCCTCCTCGCCCTCCTCGACTTGCTTCATTGACCCTGAACATGGAACTATCTAGTCTTTCTACTAGAGCGTTCAGCGCTCAACACTGATGTGTGTTATGAGTTGTCAATTTTCATTTGTCACATTAGTTGTTATTGGGGACATTAGAGTATTTTTGAAGAATTGGGCTCATCCACGGTAGGCGTCCATATGCCCTACAAATCTCACAAAAATCTAGGTTATTCCTTCCTGGGAAGGGTCCTTGCCCTCCAACTGCTACAACCCTTGCAGTGGGAGGGGTGGCTGACAACCTCACCACCCCCATGGGTGAGTAACTCCCCACAACCATGGGCATTCCTTGCAACATGCCCCTCCACCAAGTAGTGGGTGTACTAAACATTGGGCCTGGGTGGTCGTATGGCCTGGAGATCGCTCAGCTTCTCGGTCAAGTTCACAATCTGGCTCTCTAGGCCTGTGATTTCCAGATCTTGTAGACTTGTGCCTCCTTGGTATTCATGGGGGTATCCTACCATAGCTTCTATCTAGGATGTTTGCTCCAACACATCATGTAGGGTTCCTATCTTCTGTTTTGTTAGTGGTGTTCTAGTGAAAGGAAAGAGTGCCTTGATAAACGAGTCGCACTGGTAATTTGGGTCCACGATGTAACTCAACTTGGCAATGGCATCCTTAAAACATTTCATGAGATCCCAAGCCATCTCACCCTCCCTCTGCTTAATTTTCCATAGCTTTGATAACCCCTACTGGCCTATTTGCAACACCTCTAATTCCTAAATGAATCCCCTCTTAATATCATCTATTGTGGGATTCTGGTTTTCCTCTGCCCACTTTATGAACTAGCGTTTAGCCCTTTCTCTTAGCATGGTCTGGAAATCCACCACTCGGACATTATCCGAAGTCCGACGGGCCGTCTAGATGGCTTCGCAGAGGTGCTGGTGCTGCTCCACATCCTCATTTCCCCTTCCTACAAATTCTGAATATCTAGTAAATGACCCCGCCATAGTGCTCGGAGTATGGGCTAACAAAAAAAACCCTTTGCTTCCCAACTATTGGGATCCCTGTAGTCCTAAGTTACTGCTATAGTTGGTTCTTGTGTTACTTCCAATATTGAAACCAAACCTATATCTCTCCTGTGCACTATATACTTATGCTACCTTGGCTAAGCTAATGAAAAATTCCTCTAGTTTGTGATAAGGTACTAGGGGAAGGTTGGGGAAAACGCCACTTATGTCTTGGGGTTGGTGTTTTTGAATTTTGGTAGATGCTTCTTCCTCACTAAACAACCTCCTCATAACATCGCCCACATTGTCTTCCTCTCTTTCCTCATGCTGATATGGTTTCTGATCTTGTGATTCTCCTTTGGCAACCTGCAATGAAGGTCCTCCGTCAGTTCCCAGTTGTAATTCTCCTTCCACAACCTACAGGGAAGGTCCTCCTTCAGTTCCCAATTGTTATCCTCCTGCTGCAACTTGTAGGACACGTCCTTCTTCACTTCCCCAGCTTTGAAATCCCTCTCTCCCACACTCAGGCTGCCTAGCATTGTCTTCTCCTTCCTCTTCAACTCGAGGTTTTCCCATCACCACTCCCACTTGGTTGGGCCCCCTCCTTCTCTTCCCTAGAGCCTGAGTTGCTCTTTCCTTTCACTTGTCCACTAGCAGTGCCCTTCTCTGTGCTCTAACACCCCTAGCTCTTCTCAATCCTTCCACATCCAGCCGCTCAGCGGCATCCCTATCCCTTAGTAGGCAACATCTCCCACTCTAATTCCTTTCCTCGGTACTGGGGATTATGCTTCCATCCCAGATGTGGGTAAAGGCAACGACCCTTCCTCTACCATAAACATCTTAATCAATGTTAGGACTTCTCTTATCAACTGCCCTCAATCCAGAACCGAACACAACTTCTGCCTTTGAGAAAGACTAGTAGCTCTTTGCAGCAAACTCAACCACTTACCCTTCCATAGTAGTCGTCACCCAAAAATTAATTGTTCTAGTCCGATCGTTATCCAGTTGTTGTAGCGGTGCGATATTGGATGAAGTCCAACTATGGCAAACTATCGTCGATCGACCTAATTGACTCTGTCACTTCAGCTCCCTCAACCAATTGTATAGGTCCTTGGGGAACTTGCACCAGAAAATTTCATACTGGTCATTAAATCCATCAGCGTATAAAGTCCCTTAACTTGCCTTGTCAATCAGTTGATTCATGTGGGTAGCTTTCTCTGCCACAAATTGATCTACTTTATGATTCCACAAATCTATGATTTCTCTTTTAAATACCCGTGACACCATAGTTTAAACCAGTCCTCGCAATTTTAGGTATCGGAAATAAAACCATTTGTTGGCTCGAAAGAGTCATCAGGGAGAAGACCCTGGGTTCAGGCAGAGGAGGCCAGCAATGGTCCGCTATAGTCTAGGATAGCACCAAAATTTTCACCTTACCTTAAAGGGCAAGGTGTCTCAACCGAGGCACGCCGCGACCAAAAGGGAGAAGGGTTCAGCATGGGGTCAAGGAAGTATCAATCGGGTGAATTCAATCACATACACATATATCCATTATATGGAAAACATAGATAACAACATCCTTATGACAATTTATGAATTAACGTCTACATGCAACTGATAGGCTATTCAAAATTTTAATATACACACTAGGCATGAGGCCCAAATACATCATAAGTCGTAACCAACATTGGCTATGTCTTATATTAAACTTAACATGAAAGCTTACATTACGATTTAGTATTTTCCATAAACATTACATAAAGTACCCAACTCAGTCCCTTAGGTTCAGATTGGTTCCGTGACTAAGTCCCTCGGATCCCAACATTGTCATTCAACCTCTACAACTATGTATCCCTTTTCCTGCTCTCGGCTTCAGCCTGCTTCTTCCACTAGCTAGTCTAACAACAACCTTTTTCCTCTCTGGTCTTCCCCTTTTATGTCCTTCTCTGCTACTTGGACTGCCAGTTCTTGCTCGACTATTCTCTCCCTTGCCTGCTTCTGTGCTTTCCCACCTCCTTGGCTACTTTTGCTTTCCATTTCCACCTTGCCACCACTCTTATGCAACTGTTCGTTCTGCCACCCAACTTTTGTTGCCATATTTTTCTTTCCTGTCCTTTGGTCCGTCAAAATTCGTCAAAACTTTTCAAAATAAAACGAAGGCCCCAGCAATAACTATTCATCAACTTAGACCACATGTAGATATTAGGGCTTATATATAATTCAATCAAGCATATGAAATAAATTGTTATGAAGGAATTATAATATAGAAATAGAAATAAGATAGGGCTGCTATATAATCAGGGATTATGTAGCGACCCTTTTTCACTTTGACATTCATATGTTGTATAGAGTCATATCCTCTCAACAACTTATTGGAATATCACAAAGATACAAAGTTTTTAAATTTCTACTGAATGGGAGAAAGTTTCATCAAGAAACCACTAAAAGTAGGTCTTTCAAATGTAGTAAAGTGTGATAACACACCAACCAAAGCAAACAAAAGATATGTCATATCACAATTATGAAAATTAAAAGAAAACTGCATGTCAAAACCATTCCAGTCATACAAAATCAAATGCAAAAGTGAAAAATTAAAGTTGGAGGGTAAATTCAATGAGGGGTCGATATCATTTTAAAATTAAGATGGTATTCTATTGGGTTGACAACAATTGGTGACTCACTGGACCAACCGATTATCTTTGTCTAAAAATGGATTTTCATAAAGTACATAGATCATATGTGATATGAAAATAATTGTCCAAAACATTTCGAGAATGATTGTGGTAGACCTACTTAAATACAATTAATTTATTCACAAAAACCTATTAAAATAAAAATTGCAAATATAAACTTTATAAGTAAAATCCATATGGTTTTTCAGAGAATCCAATAACCAACAAAGTGAAAATATATATTAGATAACCAAATTGGTGATGTAGTTTTTACTTTAATACCACATGCATTGCCTCTGCTGCCTACAAACATCTATAACCTCGACAAGGACACCCTTTAATCCAACTTAAATGATAGCATCCCATCTGGTTGATTGTAATTTATTGGTTCAACCTTAGGTTATGAATTTCTTTGGAAGCAGAATCAAAAGCCTCTTAAGGGAAAGGATGACATGCACATCCTAAAAAATTAAATTACATTTTCATTAAAAAATTAAACTTAGAATCTTAGATGTCATAGAAAAAGCCATTGTTTCCAGCAGATGTCTATAGCCTTGTTAGGAACGTCTTTTTCACCAGTTTTACTTGACCACTTTTATCCTAGTAAAATAACACAAGAAAAGCTAAAACCATGAGTAATTTCTTCTCATTCCTTACTGGAATAGTCTAAATTATAGGGAAGCCAATCTAAATCTCCTTGAGGGATGGAATGGCATGAAAATTTTGAGGAATCTCCAAATTCATGTTGATTACACTCCTTTAGTAAAAAAAACCTATTATGTCAAGGACTCCCCTGATGAAAAATGATCAAATAACACAACAAAGTTATGTAGTGCTAATTTTGTAGATCCTAGCCATGTATTTATGGTAGTCTGTCTCATAAATAAGATGGCATGTATTCAACGAAGGGATTTTTCTTTTATTTGCAAGCCAACTTGTGTTAGTTGTTCCTTCTAGAAGCTGACATGAAGAGGGGAATTGTGCTTGTCTTTGGAGGGCTATTTTATAGTCCTCCAAGAATCGTATATGCTAGAATACACTTGACATATCTTCATACAGGACATTGACTCTTTGCAAAATCCCAAAGCTCTGAATGGGAGCCATCTAGAATAAAAGCTCTTGCTCATGAAATCCATGAACCAAGGCATTACAAAGGTAATTTAATTCTCTTTATTTCATCATTTACAAAGATAATAATTACATGTCATAATGAAGACCCCACCTAGTTACATTTTACATCACTCCCTCTTAACTAGGGAGGTATTCATAATGGTACTTGGTAATTCTCAATTTGAATAATTTCTCATAAGAAGAATTCAGATTTTTAACTCATTTGTATAGAATCATATCAACCAACATTGTTATGTAGCAAGGCCTTCACTAACAACTCCATCTCTCCACAATATATTGATCCCAATGTTGGCGAGACTAATGATTTATAGACACATTCATCATTGTCCCTCTAGGAACATACCCCACTGGTGTTCACTCAGGATATGCTCCATGAGAACTATCCTTATCTTGGACTCCCTAGTCCTCAAAGAATATCATTTCTTTGTGACTACTCATACTATTGGATTCCCTATCTCATCCTTAAATAGCATCGGATTCCAAATGATTATAGAATTCTCCATTCTGTCTTCGCAGGTGAAGACTAAAATAAGATGTCTATCTCTCCTTTTTCAAACTAGGAGGATTTATTCCTTCAAAGGAATGTACTCATTCTTATCATAAAGGGATGTACCTAAGCTTATTTCTTATGAATTTTTCTAAGTTTCTTCCATGTAAGAAACTTCCTTTTAAGGCTCCCTCTTAACTAGGTACTTATCACAACTCCTCATGGGAGATCCTCAAAAATCAACTACTTGAAGATCTCTTTTCTTCGATGTCATGAATTTATTCTTTATCAAGGAGTCTTCATTTTTGGGGAACTTTTACATAAGGCACATATCATCCATCACATTTTTCCATGAGTCAGTCATGTCTTCAACTCATTAGAAAGTTATCATCAGATTTTCCATCTAGCTTTTCTTTATGTTAATTTTCTTTCTTGCCATATTTTACGAAAGAACATTACATCCTTCTATATGGTCTACTTGGAAGTCATACACAGATCTTCCCTTTGATGATCTTACATAAGCCCAACCAAATGTTAGCTTAAAAATAATCAATGAACATTTCAAACCAATATTACCTTTATGATGATCTTTCACCATGACATCTTCCTATAAGTATCAACGTCCTGCATGCAGAGTGACACATCTCCCACATATATTCAGTTTCAAGGGTCTCTATCTTTTTCTGATTTCTATCAAAGTCTTGACATCCTTCCAGGAGATCTTCTAGTCAAACCTTCTTGGAGTTTAGATGTTGAATGCCTTCTACCTTCGTTGCATAATATCATGACCTCTTCCTATATTTTGACACACTTTATTCATTGGAGCTTCCAATCAGAGTTCCTCTATCATAGTCAACCACCTCATACTTCATATGAGGACATATTACATTGATTTCATCTAGTGCGACTCATGCCTTTCCAACATTCTTTTATAACAGGAGAATCCTTTCCTTTGATCACGCTTCTCAAAATAGTAGTGATTCTTGTTACATGCAACTGTACAACATGAATTTATAGTATTAAATACAAGCATACATACCTTATTTATCTTTAGGTCATCTAGGCTTCTTTCAACAGCTTCCTTGATTGAAGAGATCTTCAACCCCTTGATTTGCTTCATCTCTCATGTCATCATACCATCTTCCCATGAATTCCACAAGTTGGAGTTCCTGATCAAACACTTGCTTCCTCTATGAATTGGTGAATCCTCCAATGATCATTCCATATTGCATATCCTTATTTAGCAAATGTTTCCCTTTTAAACAAATGTATGATGAGACTTGTTCTTGATGATTTCTTCCTTGGATTTTTCAATGATGTCATCAAGAGATATATCCTTTGACTATCAGACATCCTTCATGTTTCCTATGGTCATGTCACGAGATCTTGTTTCTAATGCTTCCATGATGCCACAATGCATCGTATTATTTATTATTGCCATATCCTATAAGGTTTAGGAGCTATGACAAGAACTTTTGTGAGTAAGAATATCTCAGTCGGGATCTCTTACTTCCTCTTTTCTTGAAATTCATTTCTTTGACTTCCTCCACTCCTTTCTTTATATAGACTTCTTTTCTTTCTATTGATATTGTTCCTTTAAGAAAATTTATCATGTAAAGTCCATAGTCATAGAATTGAATCTCAACTATGCTCTTCTTTCTTTTCTAAAGACCATAATTTTCCAAACTTCCTTTCCTTCCAGCAAGCATTGGAGTCCTTTAACCTTCAATACTTTTTCCCTCAACTTGTCCTCTTCTATCTTGCATAAAAACCACAAGTTGTCGAATGAGGGAACTTTCTTACCCTCATGGATATTTTTTACCTTTTTCATCAATTAGTGCATTTTAGAAAAATGATGATTATCTTGTTATCATCCTTCCATATCTCACAGTTGAGATCTTATGAATATACCCCTTCATTATTTGACACTTGCAATTTTGTGTAGATTAGATATAAGTCATGTGACCTTCTTTATCACATCTTCATAAAATATTCTTATGAGCTTATCATACCTCTTCGATGTCTCTAATATTGTTATATGAGGGGACCTTTCATAAGAATATCTTTGCATAAATTTAGAAGAGACCTTCTTCATTGATGTCTTCAATGACTTCACTTTATTCGAGGACTATGTCTATCCTCCTTTTTCATCCAAGGAATTTCGATGACCCAACTAGCTTGTAAATCGTCTTGCAAACATGAAGTCATTTTACTAAATTGGTTTAAAGAATGAAAGATACATACTTGACAAGTGAACATGAAATATTCATCTTGATCACTTTGATGATGGTTGAAGAAGATGTATTAGTGCTCCCTCTTGGATGATCTTATTCTAAATGAAAAGGTCTTTCTTCAATAGAGAATGTTTCTTCTTTTGATAAGGATGATTTTTTGCTTCATTGGATGATATTATTTATGGAAAAGGATAGGAACCTTTCTTGAATGAGAGGAAACTTGCCTCATAAATTTGATGATGATAACACCTTCTAGCATTCTTTGTCTGCAAGATACTTCAACTTCTCAGTGGTGAATGAATGCACATTATAGATTCTTCTAGGGTCTCCAAGATGATGTGATCTTAGTCCTTGAAACTAGTTTCTATACTTCGGGATTCCTTGCTCTGTAGATCTCTTCATCTTGATGAGGGTATTTGTGGTATTTAGTTAAATACTATAGGATCCAACACTCCTACTGGTGCATACTGATTCTTCAATCTAGCATTTAATTCCTCAATGTAAATCTTGAACTTTCACTTTGATACCCTTAGAATTTCTTTGATGCCTTTCTAAAAAAATTGATCCTTGAGTATCTCTATAACTGCATGTCCTTTTTTTGACTTTCACACCTTAGCTTTGAAGCCTTGTTGAGAAATCTAGGGCATTAGCATTAGGTGATTTATCTTCTTTTAATGACTGCATGTGAATTCCTATTACTTATTTAGATTAGGATCTTCTTCATGTTAGATTATTAGTGTTCTTCTTCATCAAACAGTAACCAATGCATGAACATAAATACACAAGAGACACAACATATAGACTATAAGCCAGGGCCAAAACCTCTCACTCTTTGAGAGGAAAACCCACACAAATTCTTCTTATAGATATTTCAATTGAGTAATACCAATACCAAAACCGTTGACCTATTAGCCACTCCAAGACCAGGACACATGTTCTCTTAATAGTCACCATTCCTCTTGACTCCTCTTCCATTTTGACCTGTAAGACCTCCACACCATCATATTGTTGAGATATTTCTTCTATCAGGGCAGAGACATAGCATCAAGATTCTTATTGTGATTCCACCAAGATTGTGGCACTATGGTGAGACTTCATGACTGTGTATACTGCAAACTTGTCACTCTCTCACTATGATATGAATTACATATCTCCTAGACTTCACACCTCACTATAGCCTCCTCTTTGAACTGCGTTTCTCTGTTTACTGTACTTACACTTCTTCTCCAAAATAGTGATCCGAATCTCAAGGATGATTCGAATTTCTCACTGTCCTTATCTACCCGAAATCACAAAGGGACATATCCAACCTTCATTCTACCATTGTCCATAGAGACATACAAACTTATGAAGTATCCAAATTGTAGTCCTTCATTAGGCCACCTGTGATCTGAACTTTCCTTTGTCATTGTCACTTGAAAATCCCAAAGAAAATGTCAAAAAATCTCAGAGGAATCTGAACTTGTGAACTATAGAAGTTTGAAGATCCTAGCAATGTATTTACAGTAGTCTGTCCCATAAATAAGTTGACATGTATTCAGTGAAGGAATATATCTTTTATTTGTGAGTAGACTTTTGTTTGTGTTCCTTCTAGAAGCCGACATGAAGAGGGGAA
>APFE030682677.1:0-15350 GCA_000404065.3 Pinus taeda
TTAACTAATTTCAAATATTAAATAATTGCTTTAATATGTTATATTATAAATTAAACTAATACACCAACATATCTTTTATTAACTCCACACTTAAACTACCATACGTATGATTAATACCAAACTTTTTTAATTAATACATCATGCCCATATGCCTTTCGGGCCTTTTTTGAAATTTCGGCAATCGGGGATAAGAGGCCATCGGATATCGGAGCATGGAGGTGTATCGGGGATAAGAGGCTATCGGGACTTTTAAACTTTGACGCATGAGTTTCCCGATCCGACATGTACATTCATTCCTTTTGCTTTCTCGGCAATTCGCATCGGGGGTGGCTCAAGGGGTATATCGGGGGCTCTTTAAAAAATTTTGCGAATAAACTCCCGATGCGATTTTTAATATTTTTTGTTTGTTTTAAATTTTAATTAATAAATTAAATTAATAATAATTAAATTAATTAAAATTTATTTTTAAACTTAAATTTTCATTTTTTGTTTTATTTTTATGAACATAAGTTTCTAAATGATAGCTACTTGGAAAATAAATGAAAAATAAACTACAGCCACTTGAATGTTTAGATTTTTGAGATTAAGATTTGATTTGGCAATTGGAGTGGATTTCCTAAAACCCCGATAATTAATAATTTCGCTGCATGACTAAAAAATGAAAATGTTAGTAAAAACTTGCTACGGGTTAATATTTAAAATGAATGCTTTATTCGACTAATTTATTTACAAAATGCAATATTGTACATTTTATACATTTTTAACCCAGGCTAGATAAATAATGAGACTTCAAAGGAGTGCCATTTTCAAACCAGTTGACCAAATGAGGCGAAACAAGCATCAATGAGAAGCTTGTAAAAAATTGATTCTAACAAAGCAATCAAAACAAGAATCCAAAGAAAACTAAAAATTAACGAAAGCGTAGGGCAATCAACTAAAATAAAAATCCAAAAGGGTGTTTAGCCAAATTTTTATAGAAAGGGTCCCCATTATTTGAAGTAAACACATCAATAATGGGGGGTTGTGTTTTTACCACAATAGGTTGAAAGGTTTTTCAGTTTGAATTTTGGCATTTCGGGCAGCAAGGTTTTCCTTTTCTGTTGCATTTTCTATATCTACCTTTTTTACAGGAATGTTGTTATGATCTGAAGATGTTTCTATAGGGATTTATGGAGGTTATCTCACAATTTCTTTGGAAGGAATGGAAGCTGAAGATTGTTTATTATGTTCTTGATCATCTGAAATATCCTCAACTATTGGACTGTTTGGGTTAGGAATTTCTCTAGGAGGAATTTGGGTAGGAGAATTCTTGTTTTTAGCTTTTGTAGATTGTTTGGTTTCTTTCTGCTTATTGTCATCAGGGACATCTATTCTCCTACTTCTTAGATTATATTGTTTGTGAACTTCATAGATAGCTGTGTCATATCCCTCCTTAAAATCAAACGATTCCCCTGATTGAATTTGGAATTTACCCAAAATGTGAGCCTCTTGGTCTTCTTTGGTTTGGAAGATTTGTTGTTCACTATTGAAACCCATTAAGTTAATCTGAGTGTCTTCTGTAGGCTCACTAGAGGTTGAAGCCTCAGCATAGTTCTCTTGAAATGGAGGTCTAATGTTTTTGTCAGGGCCAGCTTTTCCAGTGTTAGGGTTTTGATTTTTTCTAAAGTTTGGATTTCTCCCAACATTGCTTGGTTGGCCATCCCATGATGATTTCCTCTCAATTGTTTCAAATCTATCCCGAAGTCTATCCATACCTTTAATAATGGCATCCAATTTATGTTCGAAGGCAGATGGTTCTTCCTTAAAAGTTGTTCTCCTTTCAGTCCTGGCCCGATTTCGTTTAGAAATCAGGTTGGCCTCAACAATGACAGCGATGCTCTGCATGTCTTCTAAGCTTCGAGGAGCCCTTTCCCTAAGTTGGTATGCCATATCAGAGTCAAATCCATCAGGGAATTTGATCAAGGCCAAGTCTGGTGGGGGTCTTAGATTCTGAGGAATAACATTGTATGCGTTGTTAAATCTGGTGCAGTAATCCTGCACACTTTCTTGTGGACCTCTCTTTATGTTTTCATATTCTGCTAAAATATGAAGAGGGTCTTTTTCCCTTTCTCGTCTGTTTAGGAAATTCTGATAGAGGGCCTCTGGATCATTGATAGAGTTTGCAGGAAGTGATCTAAACCAGGCTCTAACATCTCTAGTTAAGCTTTGGACAAAGATTTCCATTCTTACATCATCGTCATCAATCTCATAGTTCTCAAAATAGTCCATCATTTTCTTGGTGTGTTGTTGCGCTGTGTAAGTTCCAGTACCATCAAAATAAGTGATTTTTCTTTGATAATCTTGAGGCATAGCCCCTGGATTTGCAGGTAATTGTAGGGGAGGATATTGGTTTGCCATATTTGCAGGGATAAGTGTAACAGTTGGAAGAGAAGGGATAACAGTTGAAATAGGTGTTGTAAATGAGGGAGTGGAAAAGATAGTTTGAAGCGCTGAAGGTGAACTAGAAGAGGCAACAGTAATGGCAGAAAGAACTGCTCTTCTTCCAGGAGTAAGCTCAGATTGGGTAAAGTTCTACTGAGATATGTCAAGGGATGAGCTAGCAGATTGTTCTTGGCTCTGCTGGTTTCTAAGTTTCTTGGGAATGAGATTAGGATTTTGAAACACTGGTGGGGCATTGGGATCTGGATTTGATCTAGTGTAACAGACCTTCTTCTTTGGAGCCAGCTTCAGAATATATTTTTTGGGTTTTTCTTGAAATATTCAAAGGATAACCTCTTTGATAGGATCTTTCTAGGAAGTTTAAAATATGGGAGTTTTGAATCTTCCCGAAAATCTATTGAAACAAGGGATTGATCAGGTATTTAAGACAATTGTTCAAAGCCTAAAACTAGACTGGAGATAGACTGAAGCAGCTTTTATTTACTGCTGTAATTGCATAGAAAAAGTTGTTTCAAAGGCTTCCTTGCTAACTTCAGGCTCCATCTGTAGCTTTAGGAAATCAACAACAGTAGCAAACAATTATTCAAGGTCCCCAGTGGAGTCGCCAATGATGTTATCACGTAGGTTGTTCCCTCAGAAAATTCTAAGAAGGGAATACGGCCGAGGTAACCATAGACAAATATTTGAGACACAGATTCTAGCCAATCTGTATCCAGAGAGGGCTCTCTCTTTATAATCTAGCTTTGTTTTTAGGTATGTTAGGCTAGTTATGAAGTACAAGGGTTTGGTTTTGAGTTTTGGATGGTGATTTTCAATAGAACAGGAGTGTAAGTCTGTGAAGTTCAATCCATTGGGCTAATGGAGTCTATGGGAATGAACTGTTGGATGTGGTTTCACTAACTGAGGATGGTATTATAGAGCAAGGTAATCAATTATGGAACAACTTATAAACTGGAATCAGATGGAATGGAGTCAGTGGGTGAAGGGCAATTAAGAATCCTTCATCATGCTGACAGAGGGAAAGCGTATGATTATGACCAAGAAGCAATTAAGAATTTCTTAGCATTTAATCAATATGAAAGAACTAGGGGAAACAAGAGCAGTTAAGAATTCCTGCTTATGCTAATTCTGAAGAAAACATTAATAATAACAGAGACTGAACACAGAGTGCAAACAAGCAAATTCTGAGTTATTCTTTTTCTCTGTTATTCAGATCATGAAACATATATGATATAGTAATCACAGAAACAGTAAAATTCCTCTGCACAAAATTCTTAGAGAATTTTCACGAAGCCTAGGAGAAGGATAAACCCTTCCACTATGCATGGATATTGCTATCCATAGTGCTCATAGCTGGGGAATTGTCAGAGGACAACCAATTCCCCATAATTGATCGAGATTTACCAGAGGCCGCAAAGTACACTTCACTCTGGGCCACGAAGGATGCTACAAGGATACACAACACCAAGATTTTCAGGGTGCTCATGGAGATGACCATCTAAATGTGGATCAACTGTAAGTCGCGGTTGTTGCCCACAGTTTACAACAGTCTGCAAAGTTTTGCAAACTTTAAGGTAGACATGCACAACATCTATATAAGGGTGCGAAAGGATCCGACAAAGCAGTGGACAAAGCTATCCTTTGTAGCCATTGATGACATTATTTTCACTGTCTTAGAGGCATGGCCTCCGGAATGGTGCGCCCCGGACATTGCAGAACTCAAGAGGTCGGTAGCACAGAAGAAGAAAGACGTTGCAAAGCTACGCATCACATAGTTGGCTAAGAAAAATGGAAGGAAACAGGAGCAGCCGAGGTGCGGGTACCATGGGAAGCAACACAGAAATCAGCCGAGTAGGAAAAGGCTACAGCAGTAGCAACAGCACATGTAGTCGTCACGAAGGTGGGCGAGGGTCAAACAATGCCTTCGCAGGGGCAGGAGGCAGAGGAATTAGAAATAGAAGAAGGAGGTGCAGACCCATGGACCGCATCCACACAGTTAAAGCGTCAACATTCGGTAGAGTGAGCAGGACTGAGGAAGAAGGTAAAGGCATCGAAATTGTCCACTGACCCGATCACCCTAACCGAAGGTGATCTACATGACATCAGCGAGATGGTGCACGATGTCACAAATGAGGCTCTTTAAGATTTCATGCAGGAGCACCAAACTGTGTTGGGGGCCCTCAGAGCACAATTGCGAGACTTACAGGTGTGGCCCCCTCGAGTTGGTAACTTTGAACCAACCTCACAGTCGGATCCACGAAATTAGTGTAGATGTTGCACGCGCAGATGACGAACACAATCGTGATGCCGAAAGGAGCTCTAGTGGCATCAAATGAGGACAACAGGTTTTCGATTAGCATGATGAGAGGTCTCAAGGTTAATCTAGCAGCCCTTCTGTGTGAGACATTATATCTATTACAGGATGGGATAAGTAGAGTTGCGCGCTAGGCAGAGTCGCACGCAACAAGTCCTCGGTGAGAAGAAGATAAACTTGGAACAACTCATCTTGTAGCACGAAGAATTGGTGTCAGAAAATCAACAGTTGGTGCAGGTGATAGGTGATGCTTCCTAAAGCGTCCCAGAGCTGGCCATCCCAGTAGATCTACCAGCGAAAGTGTGGATCCACAGGTTAGCAGCTGGAGTCCGCGAGGCCAAGGAAGAAACGACAAAGGTTCAGCTGGAGCTGAATCTTTATATCACTGAGCTACAGTTACAGGCGTAGCCATCCACTCCCTTGGAAGTCAGGGAACAACGTGCTAGTGCTATCACAACGGGATTGGAAGAGATCGGAGGTGCAGTGCGAGACTGCACCATCACGTTGGAAGAATCACTTGAGGTCCTCACAACTCTGCAGGAGGACCCCAACATCCGACGCTTAGAGACAGAGGTGCACAAACTCCAACAACAATATGACAATGTCCAAGGAACTGCACAGATAGTGGTCCTCACCCAGAGGCTTGCACAGATGCAGCAAGCTAAAGCACTAAAGGAGCAGGTGGACGTGGCACGACATAAGGAGGTAGTTCTAAAAGCACACGTCTAGCCTTAGATCGACGAGGCCTTCACCATCACGGCAGATATCAAAGGAAAGCTCGCGAACATATAGGGGATGCACACATTGATGCAGAGAAGCACCCGAGACACAGAGATCTCAAAAAAATGTATGCAACAGATCCAGCAAGTAGTAGCTCAATGCATTCCTGACCTCCACATAGTTCGAGAACAATTGAAGGGACTCTACCCAAAGATCGCCATGCCGACCGAGTGACTCGAGGGCGAGTCACGATGTTTGTGTTGGGGGTATGTTGAGCATGAAATCCCCCCAAGGCATGTTTTGGGCTCAAAGCCCAAGTTTTGACCGAATTTTGTTGTAAAGCTCTACGAATTGCGAGGGCAGAGTGCGAAAAGTATGATAGAGTCACGGGGTTGTCCACCCTAGTTTTGTAATGTAATGTCGGCCTACCCATGGTCCGCGGACCATGGGATTGTCTAAATAGAGCAAGGCTCTAAGTGTAAAAGATAGCAAAATAAGTAGTAGAGAGAAGCAAGAGTCTAAGTGACTAAGTGTAAAGTATATCTTTGGGTCATAAGGTAGGAGAAGGCTCTGCAGCTAAGTACGCAGAGGCCTAGTAGTCCGCAGTTGAGTGCGCGGACCACTGCAGCTGAGTGCGCAGGATGGATTCGAGTCTATAACCGAGGAAGGAATTAATAAAGAGAATTTTTATCATAATTCTGTGTATATGTTCTTGAGTAAATGCATGTTTGATATAATTTGCGAATATATTGTTTATTTACTGCGTGCACCTGTACGAATGGTTTATATTGTTAAGTATAACTTAAAGCATGCAAGTAGGCTAAGATAATCAACTAACATTGGAATATCAGTAAAGTGTTGGGTAATAATGCAGAAGTGCAATGTTTAGCCCCTAAGTAGGGTTGCATGAAGGCAGTATCTTAGGCTACGAGGTATGGGAAAGTGTGCGAAGAAACTTGTGCGCAGGGTCGAACCGTGGACCACTTGAACTCATCAAACATCTCCAGGGTGTGGAAACCTGGTTCTAGCACCCTCCCATACTACTTTAGGTGAGACCTCAGTCCACACTTCGCAGATTGTTGCTGAAAGGTCCAGTAGTACTGAGATTTTTTTGGCTAAATCACCTCTGAACTTGGGTCAGGCCCCTATAAGCCAACACCATTGACATTTCAGTCTGACCTGAAATTGTCAAAATCTTTCAATTGGGGGCATCTTTCCCTCGTCATGAGCTTAAGATTTTCTCACCTCCTTTTATGAGATTTTTTCACCAAGTCTTTACCATTTTATCACAATGAGATATTCATCTTATGACTCATAACCCTCACTCACCTGGGGGGCATGGCGGCATAGCCATTTATGAATTTTACTCAATTATTTGTCTGAGTCGATGCTTACAAGTCATGCCAATGATGAAACTTCAGTTTCATTATCTATTGATCGATTACCCGAGTCTAAAAATGGGCTCCATCTGGAATTTTTACAGGTGGTTATCCATGTAAATATATTTTTTTCCATTAGTGTGTGAATTCATTGGTGTGCACTTTTGATTTTTGGTGTGATTGTTAGCTTTGCAGACATGTTTTTTCTACTTACCTTGTGTTCCACTTGGTTTGCAGATGTCGTCAAACCATTATGTTGGTTTTGCTGATGGTGTTTGTTGTAGCACAGGGAATTTGTCTTCCACAGCTTGGGCACTCTTCGCCTCTAATGGTGAGTTGATCAATTTATAAGGTATTTTCTTAGGATAGATAACTAATAATATTGTCGAGTACAGTGCAATTATTGAACTTTTATTAGAAGCAGTTGCTCTTGGCATTACAGATTTAGCTGTTAAGCTATATTCACAACTCTTTGTGTTATAGTTAAACAATCATTACTCAATAAGAAATCCACAAATCTTGCATATGTATCTACTTGTTCGATTACTGGAAACAAATTTTGATTTTATCACATATCAAAAAATTCCACGTAACTTGAATACATTAACAGATGCATTAGCAAATTATGTTCTTGATATACATTTGTGTAATTTATAAAATTGATCATATCATCATGGTACATCGACACAAGTTTTTCCAAAAATCTCAAAGTTTTTCTATCAAAGTTTTTCCATCAAAATCTCAAAAAATAAAGTGTTCTGAGACAGATGTCTTTCAAAGCCTACAACAGTGCAAAAAAAAACTAGAAAGGTTATTTTCCCACATGATGCTCACTATAACACGAGACCATTGTAATCACTCAGCCTAATAACCGACGCAGTCTCGCAGACACTCCAACTGTATGCCTTTGGTATCGCATGGCACATCATCTATAGTCGCATATTTTGGAATCCCTCAAGTGATCGCTTCCAGATTGCAGTCCATCTACACCATGGGATCTGTTCCTTCCTCATATGGAGCACCCTCTATATGACATGCTACTCACTGTGATATTGGCAACATGCCAAGAGGCCTTTCTGGTCCAACATCTGCACATTTATCACAAGTTAAAGATACACTTTAATATAAAAAAAAATCATAAAACTTGAAAAATCCAAAATAATTTTTACCTACATCAGTCCATTGTTCACCCGGTGGTAGAGGTAGATCTGGATCCCACTTGAAATTTGTGTCTGCATAGGCATAGTCATCCACAACGATCAGTTGGCGATGCAACCAACTAAAAAACTGTAGAGGGAAATGCATCTGTTTGCCCCCTCCTCCTCGAGGCATGAGTTCACTCCATCTGACCAGCCTCAGATCTTGTGGAGCAGAATCTGGTACCTATGTCCATTGATACCAAAATAGGGGCACACGCTCCAAGAATAAAGTGACCAAGATCAAACCGAAGTCGAACTGCTTCAGATTTTCCCGCTTACCTTTGGTCGGTTGCCTCTTCATATTGGCCAACAACCCATCACACAAGTTAAATATTGGAGTAAGGAAATCTACCGCATCCTGGAATTGAGATTTTGAAATCTCATGTAAAGTTTGTGACACGCATATACGAGCCATGGTGTGTAGAATCATCCTCAAGGGAAGATTGTCGATAGTCATTATCTTCACCTTCTCGTTCACTGTCATTTCTCCACCCAGACAATGTCTCCTAATCAGGGTACTGGTACCCTCACCTCCAGGACGAGATATGAAGAGTTGAACTCTTTCTCCTCTTCTAAACAATCCAATAATGAAGTAGATGTATGTTTCTTCCAGTTCCAGTTCATGGTCTCCAATAATGAAGATCTCTCAGTCAATGTCCCATAAACTGATCAAATAGTGTAGTAGCTCGTTTTAGGCTCTGAGTCTTATACTTTGGAAGAATTTTAGTAGCCCAAAGTTCCTCAAAGAATTCACACATTCCGGATCTTAGGTAGCCTGATTATCTTCTGCCTCATGGCCTCTCTCCTTCCATTCAGTGACCATGTTGTCAAAATCCCCTACAAAAAAACCATTGAACATTGATTAGATGCTTTTCAATTGATTAAAATTCAAAAATATTTCTCTAAGGGTATTTTTTTCTTCAATTTTCCCACCTTACAGCCATTGCACCTATTTTTATTAAACCCAGGATGTCATCGTGAGGGCCTCTCGGGCTCAGGGGTGACCATTGCGGGTCTGATGAGAAAACCCACGATGATCGCCCCCATTATAAAAATTTGAACTCCTTCTTTCTAGAAAGAAAAAATCAGATGAAAAAGCATAAAAACACAATAAAATGCAAGAGAAAAGGAAAAGCTCTTACCTGCAGTTGATGGTTTGTGAAATGATGCCCTAGATATCCCACACTGCTCGCTTGAAAAATCTAAGAAAATGGGGTAAAATTCACTCTCCAATTTACTCCAAGTGAAATGGTAGAAATGTTTTTACTTTTGGTCTATTTATAAGTTTTAAAATCATTTTTTTCCAATATTTTATTATTTTATCGATATCAATGACATGTGGTTATCTTTGTGCAGTTATAGGTCCTTTCTAGTGGATTCAATGATTATTTTTTACTAATTCAACGATTTTTTGTTTTATCTCTTTTTCGGGCTCGTTAAAATAAACAAAAAAGGAACCCCCCTAGAGCCATCTTTAAGCTCTTTTATGACTCTCGAAACAAAAAAAGATCGTCGAGTACTTGTCTTTTTGAACTTGTTAAATTAAATGAATTGACGTCGTCCCAGTATACATTTACCGCTTTTTCGGGCTGAGATTGACTATTTACGAAAAAGGTACACCTTGGTCAACATGGTCAAGAGGTTCTCTTGAATATTGTTTTCTACCTTTTCGGGTTTGAGGGACAAATTACAAAAAGGGACATGATGGAGTTTTATTTTCGTCTCTTTTTTAAACTCTCTAAATATGAAAAATATACCGAGTTATCCTTCTATTGGAATCATTAAAAATTTTACGACAAAAGACACATCACCATGACGAGATCAATTTTATCCTTCCTAAGACTTGTAAAACTTACTAGGATGGATTCATTCGAAGAATGAACTTATATGACAAGCATATGTTATCCCCTTCAAGCTTGTGATTAAAAATAATTTTGGTACTCGGTAGAAATAGTGGGGGAAATGAAAGTGAAACATCCCTTGTATAGGCAGCATGTCGCTCTTGAACATGACACTCATCTACTTCTTGTGTCGAGTTTCGGATATCCTCGCTCTGTCACTTGTCCTTCCGGGTTTGCGTGATCCATTTTACCTCTCATCTGACTATTCCATTTCATCATCATGATCCTTGGTATTATGTTGAGTCAAATGTTTCCACACTCTGAAGTTGTTTCATCGATGTTCAATGGAAGTCCTATCTGCAGTCTATTACCTATCCATTGTCTGACCCTTTGCTATAGTCTTGGATCCTATTCATTTATTTCCACTTTATTCCTCATCTCGTGTCGATGTTGGGGGAATCATCATGGCCCTCCTTCGATGAATCACTTCCTGTAGACTTCAGCTAATTATCCAGGAAGATGACTTAGAGACTCCCTTTCAGTACCTTAGAGCTTGCATGCCTTAATGGAAAGTTCTTCGCATCTGATGAAAGGTTTTCATCATTAGCCTTTTATTGGATGATTCCACAATTGTTCAACTTCAGCTTCATTTTCATATTCACATATTGTATTGTCGTACCTTGAGATCCATTGTCATTATTGGTGGTTTCTCTCGTGCTTTTTAATGGTCTACATCATTGGCTGGTAATCAAGTGGTTTTCTAGCATGTTCAACTTCGACAAATTCATTCGCATGTTAGAATTTTTACTTTGATCAAGTTGGAATGGAGTGAAAGACCGTGAGTCTTGCCTGATATGACTCAGGTTTCGTGGTGTTATGTATTGTTCATGATTGTACACATGTTTCTACTATACGGATGGATGTCACCATACCGTGGGACTTTACATTTTTTATGATCCTTCTATATCGAATGGTTGCATCCATACCTTGGATATTATATTTACAGATGATCCTTTCCATTTGGATGGTTGAGCCCATACCATGGGTCCCTTCATATAGTCCTTACTATCCGGATGGTTGCATCCATACCCTGGATTCATGTTTTGATACCCGATATGTAGATGTATATGCGTCCTTGATTTGTAGGTCTCCTAAGAGTGTTTGTTCTCGTCCTTGCAAAATCTCGTAAAGCATCTCATCCATCACTCCTTGTTCTGCCTTAATGCTTTAGGGGGCATCTATTACACAGTATTTTGTCACACCTCCTGCACTTTCCTATGGCATACCCCGAAGTTCCTGAAACATGACCATCATGAAGTGTACTCATCCAGATATGCAGTTCAGATCCTCTCTAAAGAACTAATGGAGAAATGCCTTAATCTTCCCCTAAAGAAAAAGGCTCTAAAACCCCAATTTGAGGATTATCGCTCCCCTAACACTTAAAACTGTGATGGTTGCTAGTTTCACTATACTAGCCTCATGATGCCAACACTCTTTTCGCTTGGATACTAGTGATGATCCCTAAAAGGAAATTTTCCCAAAGAGGACAAGAAGCTTCGTGATCTAGAGGCTTATAGAACGACGAGTTGGAGGTTGTTCAGCATGGATGAGGCTGAGTTCTCTCAACTTGGACTTTTGGTCTTATCCCTATGATCTACCTCCTTGAGACGAGGGCCTTATCCTATCTTTGGAGAGATCCTAACTCCCTTTCCCTACCTATATATTCATCCTCTCCCATTCCCAAATGGTTTGTCTTTGGCTCTTTGCACCCTTATGCTGAGATTGTGCTTACATGCCACTCATTTGGCTTGGAGAGATTGAGCTTGGACTTAGACATTCACTCAAGGAGATCTTATTGACATCAAGGCTTGGTTGTATGCTTCCTCCTTTATTCTATTAATATATACAATCTTTAGTTCACTTTCCATAAATGCATGTATTGATGCATCATTTATCTTAATGCTCCTTAATCTGTTAAGTAGGTTACTTTCAATTATGTTATTTGTACTTGTATGCTTCGTTGTGTCTTGATCTGTTGTGCAGGCATTCAAATGCTATGAGCAGTAGGACCGAGCCCGTGGTGCAAGTGATTTGAGGTCCTGAACAAAGGAGGACGTTATAGCATTAGAACGGGGTAGTCCATCTTCCTCTTCTCTTGTTTTGATCATAACTTAGGAAAGTATCTAGTTGATTGTCATGTAGGTTGCTAGTCCCACTCATTGGGCTAGAGGGATCGTCTCTGTCCACAAAGAGGATTTTCCTAGACAATAAGTTTATGCCAATACTACTCCCAAAGCTATACAAGAGGCATCCACATGGATATGGAATTCCTTATTCCAATCAGGGAACACTAATATAGGCGCAGCTATCATTTTTCCTTTCAATATGTCGAGGCTCTTCTAACATACTTCATTCCATTGAAAATTTATATCCTTCTTTAACATTTTCTCCATAGGTGCAGTGATTTGCACATACCCCTTGATGAATTTCCTGTAATACCAAGTATGTCTCAATGTAGTGCGAAGTTATCTTATTGTTGTTGAAAATAGCAACAAGAAATGCTATAAATAGCATTGCTATAAATAGAATTTCAGGTACCAGTGTTGAAAATAGCAAAAAGGAATGATAAAATAGAAATTCTAAAAATAGCATTGCTATAAATAGCATTTCAAGATATATTCCAATTTTAATTAGTCCCTGAATTAAAATTGAGAATTAAAATTCGAATTTAGTCTCACTAGTTGTTTGAAAAATAATTAATTAATTCATCTTGAGTTAATTAGCTGGAGAAAATCAAACATGAAGTCTATGTGAAGACATGTAATAGTTTTCCCTTTGATTGAAGAAGTTATTCCTTAATTAAAGTGATCAGGATGAGTTGTACTTTGAGTTGTAATTAATTAGCTCAGTTAACTGAGTTAAGTCCAGTTAAATTAGTTCCATATAGTTGGAGGAACTAATTGTGAGTTCAGTCAGTTAATGCATGTATGCATGCAACTAGTGTTCTTCAGATAACTGAATATTCTCTCATAAATAACTCATGCATGTTAGTTCATTCAAAGACCCAGTTGAGATCAAAGGAGGGACAATGTACTATCAGTTGGAGAAATTTTTCCTATATAGGAAACTCATCCATGTAGAAGGAATTATCTCCTTCAGGATTGCGTAGTTACTTCTGAGTTTGGTGAATTGTGTGAGAGGTCAATTCACATAGGTGGCAGCATTGGACCCTAGGAGAAACTGCACAAGGAAATAGGAGGCTTGGAGGGTAGAGGAAAAGGTTTGTGAGAAGCCTTTGACTATCTATAAGCAGCTGAGAGATTGTACTGAGAGCTGGATAGCTTGTGAGCTAAAGCTTTGTGTAATCTGGACATATTTCCACTTGTATGATAATACAAATAGTGGGTTTTTTAGCTAAGGCTTTCCCAAGAGTATTCTTTTTTGTTTCATGTGTATGATTTCCTCTTCTTTGTTATATGTGTTCTGATTGATCTAGCTGAAATTGATTAAGCTTCCGCAAAGTTTGATTGTAGAAGTAGATCTAGTATTTTGCTTTAGTATATTGCATTATCAGGTGATCTACAGTGGGAAATTCCACATGGTATCAGAGCAAAGGTGATTAAAGTAAAGAACAGTATACAAATAAGGGAGAAGTAAAGTTTGAAGTTCCTAATTATAGAATTTGAATTCTTATCACATCTCAAATTTCACCAATGGCGTTCAATAGTTTAAGACTCGAGTATGCCCTTGATGGAAGCTCAAATTATATAGCCTGGAAGGATTGCATGGAAGCGATATTAGAGGACAACAGTCTAAAGGACTTCATTGATAAAGAAGTCCCCAAGCCCACGACATCTAATGCCCAAGAATTGGCGGAATGGAAGAAATGTGTAGCTAGAGTGAGGAGAATACTCCTGGAGGGAGTTTGAGACCACATAGTCTCGAGTCTCCATGGGAATGAGACATCATTTTCAATGTGGAAAACATTGAAGGATCTATATCAGAACAACAATGGTTAGAGGAAGTTCGCGCTGAAAGACAAGCTTTGGAAAATCAAGTGTGAAAAGGGCAACATGATCTCTACATATTTGAACCAGCTCACCACCTGCAGGAATGAGCTTGGAAGTGTAGGGATCACGACAACCGATGATGACATGGTGAGTCTTACTCTCTGTTGGGTAGGTAAATCCCCTCTGCGGACAAAGGCCATCCCTCTAGCCTAACTGAGGTCTAGCAACAATCAAGCACACTAACACGCAGGTTCCTAATTGCAAAATGAAGGCCGAGATGAGAGCCTACCTCGAATCCAACGCTTATATTCGTAGAAGGATTGTAGCTTCCATTCTTTCACTTCATCTGGTCGCGATCCTCATGATCTCCATGAACATACACCTGCACAAGCAAAGGACAAGACAAATACAAGCATAAAATCCGGGAAATACAACTATGTACTGGTCAGAAAAGATACAACTCAAACATCATAATCAAAGACACATGAGTGGAACCATAATGATATTCATTTATCTTATTAACAAAACAAAAGAGAATACAACCAAGTTCTGACGTCAAATCCTCCTTTGGTTGGGTCCAGCCAGCAAGTCCTTCAAGCATTCACCCTTGAAAGTAGATATCCCAAGACAACTCTCTCTCACAAGTTTACACTATATGGAAGCACTTCACAACCTTCCTTAAGCACTATAGCAAACCCACACTTATCACACCAGCTGCCTATCAAGCTTACAATACTATCAGCAATGCTCTAAACACAATCAATCCCCAAAACTAGCAGCTCACGGCAATGGTGGAGGCTTAAATAGGAGAAGGAGTCTCCATGAATGGTGTGAGGATGAGCTTATCTCCAAGGAAGGTGGCTCAAATGACGAAACAAACATGCCAGAGAAGGGAGGGCGACATTTACAAGGCAAACAACCAGGTCTGGAGTCATCTGGAAGGCCGGCTGTTAGAACAAACTCGCCCAAACTGGATCATCGTGGGTGCATAATTGCACTGGAGCGCTGGCATTGCTGCTGAATAACAAGGAAAGTCATATCAGCGCGATCCGACATAAAGATTAGTGCGTTGTCACCTGAAATTCGACCAGCGCAGGAAAGGCGTGTTCTTCCGCGCTGGCAGCGCATTGAGCCTGTTTAGGAGCGCTCATCAGCGCGTTTATTTTTAAAACAGTCGCGATGATAGAGGAAACTTTGGCAAAGTGGCTCATTTGGACACATTAGAGAGCATGAGCATGATGAATTTGATCTCATGACACAGTACGGAGACTGACAGGAAGACAGTGACAAATTACTGCGTAACAGATGCCCCATAAAGCATCAAGCCTGAGAGAGTGGGAGGGATGAAATGCTTTATGGAACTGGCCGAATTGGAACACCACCAAGAAGAACCTGCATGTAGTACAACTGATAGCTCAAATACATGATGTACATGGTATGGGCGCAGC
>APFE030682678.1:638-17476 GCA_000404065.3 Pinus taeda
ATCTGCTCATGAAATAATGAATGATCTTTTCCTCCTTTTCCTCCTTTAATATAACTCCAAATGACTTTTGGGTGATCCCTAAATCCAATGGCAGAGACAGATTTAGATCAATGGCTGAGATTAAATGCACATTTAAATCTCACTTTCTATTTTTTAATTCACCCACTTTAATAAAGACCCACTTAGTCATTTATTTCCAAAGTCACTTTTCCTTTCTAATTTTACATTGACTTTATAAAAGTCACTTTAAAATTAGACTTAGTAACTTTATCACTTTAAAGTCACTTTTAAATTAGATTTTAACTTTATAAAAATTATAAAGTCACTTTAGGAGAAAAATTAAAATCTTTTGGACACTTTTCCCTAGGCCAAAGATCAAAGCGTAAGGGAACCACTTGTCCTCCGGTACCAAATTTCAACACAAAATTGTTTGGATCAGAAATACCAGGATTTTGGCTTCAAAGATTCATGTGACGATGCTTTCCCGTCTGTGTTTTTTCATGTGGTCGTTTTTCATTCATAGTAAATTTCATGTAAGGGTGAATATTTCAGAGTTCGTTTTCCTTCTAAAGCTACTTTAGAATTCACCCTTGCTAGGTGCTCTACAATATGCTCTACTATAGTGGACTGTTATCTCCATTCAACTTTCAGTTTGATATTATTTTATGTCTAAGAAAGTGTTTTCTACCTTGCCTTTGATTAGCGTTTGTTATATTGACCAAGCATCCAACAAACTATTGACCAAGCATCCAACAAACTTTTGGTGAAATTTCATCCTTTGACTCCATCGCCCAATGGACTCTCTCTTTCCCAACTAAACCCTTTTCAAAACCCCATCCTAGTTAAAGATATTTAGCCATTACTTAATTACATGAGCAGCTGCCGAAGTGACATTGGGTAGCTGATTCATAGAGGGAGTGCCCTCTGGTTGGAAAGGTCAGTTTCCAACCCAAAGATTGGTTGAAAGATTACCTCAGAGATCCCTTTTCACAACCAGGACATTTCTGACTGATAACATCTTGGCACTCTTGCTGGGAGCGAAGGTGAAATCTTCCGAGAACAACATAGATACAAATCTGATTGCTAATGGCGAACAATAGTTAGACATAAACAAGTTGTGCATCATTCACCTAGTGACTCCATTTTCAGATAATTCAGAAGTCAAAACTTTCGTGGCGACTCCACTATCCGAAGAATTCAGAGCTTGAACTGCAGATGCAGTTGCCTAGTCAATCGAGTTGACAATGTATGTTCAAGATCCTTTGTCTATTGAAGGGTTCTGGGAGTATTTTGATATGTTTGAAGGTTTTTTGGAGTATTTTGATATGTTTGAAGATGATAAAGTGGAAGATGATTTCTCAAGTTTTTTACGTAGGTATTTAAGATTATGCAAATGCTCTGAGGAGAAAAGCCATTTTTTAGAATCATTTGTTGAAAATTTTGAGAAGGATATTGAGGTCTGAAATGCTCAAATTCAGTCCCACAGTTTTCATTGTCAAAATCTGTCTTTTGAAAACCTTTTCCTGCCAAAACAAGAGGATATAGTGCTGCCTTTTGATGTCAAGACTGGAGAATGTTTTGTTTTTGAACATGAATTTGACAACTCACACTTGAAACCATATGTTGAAGAAGAAAGCACATATGAACAGTCTAGGCAGGATGTTTTAGTCAGAAAATAAATTGAGATTCATAAAAAAAAACATGACTTCATTGATCCCGTAATTGTTTATATGGAAAGTTTTTTCAGCTTGAATTTTCAGCCATATTTTCCTTGTAGAGACAAAATGCATCATGAGTTGCCTCTAGCACTACACTGTCCAATTATGATTTTGCTAAAACACAGTAAAAAAGCCATGGTGTTTGAGAAACTACTTCACTGGTTGCATTGGCATTTTAGTGTCGCTTGATTCTGAATTTTTCTAGCAACTTGGGGTAAGTGTGATGAATAAGCTTAGCACTCTGAGCATCCCTTTTAGATGTGCCTGTTTTGAGATTTCAGTAGTGAGTTTTTCAGCATTCAGTTTGCAGTTGTGAGTTTGCAGCATTATTTTCAGTTTGGATTTCAGTATGGTGCAGAGTAAAGGTTGCAGAAAGAAGTTGGAAATAGCTCAATGGATCAATGGATCAGGCACTCGGTCTACGAGTTCTTGCTGCCTCCCAGGGAGGGAAACATCCCCATTGAAGCCAGTAACATCCCCATTGAAGCCAGTTGTTAGAATTATATAGGTTTTAATCAGGCTCATGAGCACTGCCATGTTATTTCGCAACGCCTGAAACTTTGGGCATTTCGTAGCGCTCTTGGTTGGGCTATTTTGTAGCACAAATGTGATACCAAGACAAATTTAGTTGTTCATCACAAAGAAAAATCAAAGTTTGGGAAATTAAAAAATGTTTTATAGCCAATTTGGCTCTTGGGTTCAATTGCATGGTTTAAAGTTCTCTTTTCCAAAAATGCAAATGGTGGGGCCCGAGACCCAATCTCCATGTAAGTCTCCAAGCCAACAACAACACCAAATCACAAGTCAACATACAGAACCCAACGCTCGAGTCTAGCACCAAGACACCAAGGGAGAAGCCCACAAGGGGCATTAAGTCTTTGCACATAGTATCGTTTAAGATTGCAACCAACGTTCCATATAAAGGTGTGACGTCTTGTGAGAACAACGAATGTGGTATTATCCCATATGCAAAACAACTAAAAAACGCATCATTGAAATGATGAAACCCCCAGTACGCCAAGGGTAAAGCCAATGAAATGTGTCAAAGTTCTAGTGTTCCTAAGTGCCAATGAGAAGTGTTCATAAATGATAAATTCGTAAGTGAAAATATCAAGTGCGCATTCAAGTTGTAGACTGCGTAGACGCTTATCTGTCAAGGTTGAACGCCACGAAGGAAGATTAATGTTACATGTGAAATAATGGCGCCCAGTGTTAGTAAGTTGGTTCCACAATTCTGTGAGTTTATACACAATGGCGTTGGTCAAACCCTGTGATTCTCTGTTCGATAGAGGAGGGAACCCTGGGATTTCCTGTGTGAGATCCATGGAAAACCCTCGTGACCAGAACCATCACATGTTCATCATAGCTCCTGCAAACTTCATGTCATGACAGAGCAGTTTCAAACTGGAAACAAGATTTGTGAGGAATTTGAAATAGAAAACCCTCGTGACCAGAACCATCACATGTTCATCATAGCTCCTGCAAACTTCATGTCATGACAGAGCAGTTTCAAACTGGAAACACGATTTGTGAGGAATTTGAAATGAATAAGTTAGATCGTTGTTTTGAATCTAGAAGGTCAAAGTTTGCAACTGTAAGTGAAGACTTCGATGTGGAAACACTATACCAGCAGGGTTGATGGAAAGAGGCGCCACTGATTTTGCAAGTTAAAGACAGGAGTATAGGGTCAGATATCTGTAATAAATAAGCAACAATGTATCAATATATCTCGCCCAGATGTCGAATCTAATATGAAAATTCCAAACACAGAGAACACTCAAGTGGACACTTGCTGCAAATTTCATCAACAGAGGAACTTTTCATAGGACATTTTCTATCAGTAATGGAAGAGAACTGCTGAATGAATGTCACATTTATGAAAACAAATGTTCAGAAATTCTAGAATTCAAGTGACAGAGCATCTTGGAAACATGTAACAAGAAAGGCGCATGAACACCACCTATGATGATTTCAGATTTGCTAAAAAATAAAAATTGAATATCGAGTGAAGCTTGGGCAGACATGTATGCACCACTGGTACAAGAATATATACTGCTGGTGACAGAGGAAGATGATCCTTGGCATCAATCAATCCGACGCCCATTTAGTGACTCAAAAGAGAATTTCAAGGCTTCAACCTTATATAATCTTATTTACAAAGTGTAAGAATAGCTAATGTTGTTGCACAGATGAAGAAGAAATTCCTCTGGAGACAAGAAAGGTTACTGTAAAAAGGTTATTATGAGGAAAAGATAATGGAAGTATCTAAGAATATGATGTCTATGGGTTATATATTGCTAAGGCCTTGCATATTTCGTCCAGTCTCTATGTCAAACTGGAAACCCTGGATCATAATTGGTAGGGATTCAATGATAAAGAAATCAAGTACTCTGGTAATGGTTTCCATTTACATAATCATATTTCTTGTTGGAGATATGAAGGTAATCAGTCATCATCTGAATAGCATACCTGGAAACCATAGGAAGAGGATAATTAACAACGCAATTGGCAGATGAAAATCAACAAACATCTCAAGATTTTGAGGTTATAAATATTAGAAAATCTTGAGGTTATAAATATTAGAAAATAGAGAGATTGCACACAAAAAAATCACACTGGATACTTTTATTGATCACCACAGGGACAAATATATAAGATATAATTTACTTACTTCAACACATCTAGATCATAACTACAACTCATGATCTAATAAGTGGCAAGTCCAACATCTCGAGGCTTAAAATCAACCATCAACAATCAAATCCATCTTTTGAAAATTTGATAATATGTGGCAGGTCCCATAATATGGAGATCAATTCAAGGATTGAGAACATAAACAGGCAGTCAATGGAATACAGATGACACCAACCGAGCATTTCAAGGCACTCCAAAATCAGCTTACAGATTTGGTGGTATTAGGTGGAAGACCCAGACATCCAAGTTTCCACATTTCGAGCACAAAACCAGTAGGCACATCCATGTTTTGGGGCATTGAATTAGCAGACAAAAGCTCATCTCCAGGACACTTGGCAGCGGAGATCCCATATTTCATGGCACAGGATTAACCAACAAATCCACCAGAAACCTCAGTTATTCAAAGCCTATTGCAACCAACTTCAGTTATTTGTGTTATTTTTATAATGATTTGATTTTGTTTTGAGGTCAAACTTTCTTTTTTCTTTCTTTTTCCTTTTGCATTTCTTTCTTTCTTTTTCTGCCAAAGATACTTTATTTATGCAAAATAGGCCAGTAATTTGGCCTATTTTTGTAGCAGTTTGTAATAATTCAAGGGTTCAGACCTATGTTGCACGAGTTTCCGGTACTTCGGGTATGTGGGAACAAGTAGCCGTGTCAAGCTAGAAGCTTTGCCCAAATTTACAGGAAACGTCAAGTTGGGAGAAGCAATAATAAAATATATTAAATATAAAGAAAAAATAATTTACTTATTTCCATCCAAAACTTGCCAATCAAATTCCATCTTGCAAAAAAATATGTTGAACTTTAAAACATTGCCAAAAAAATCAAAATATTAATCCATCAACGATTTTCCAATCAAATCCCTTCCTAGCAAAGAAACATGTAGAACTCCCAAACCGGAAAAAAATGCTGTTATTACTCGATTATTATGTGATTTCATGCAATTTTATGTGATATTCAACTTCGAAATTCAACTTTGGAAATTTATAAAATGAAATTAACATACACAGTACTCTTTCTATTTCTAACCATCACTGTAATTCATTGAATCTTATCATTAAAGCTTCAAGATAGGCTTCAAGAGAGTAGACTTATTTGCAATTGTTGAAATCCAAGATTTGCAACAGAAGTTGCCAAAGAATGACTGGCAATTGTCTATATTTAGTTGAAACCTTTGCTAAATCTCCACATATTTGTTGCTTTACAGAGTTCATGCAGAGTCCAGCTCCCTGACCTGCCATGTATCACTTAGAAAATAAACAAATGGTACCTTCCCTGCTCAAAATAGGTACCCAAAACATCAAAATCTGCTCAAAATAAGTACCCTAAATGTCAAAATATGTTGTAGTGAAGCTCCTGAAAAGCTCCAAAGTACCCATAGAAGCTCCCGAAGATTTTAGAGCGTTTCCAAGAACGGGGGAGCATGGGGTACGTGCTCGGGGAGTGTGGGGGTATGTGCTCTCCAATGCCTGGGAGTGATACCTGTGTAACTATGGTTCAGACTTGAGGACTCCTTGGGAGCTTATTGTATCACTATTTTTTCTGAAAAATAATCAAAACGATCTGGATAGAAGTACCAGAATTTTGGCCTCAAAGATTCATGTGACGATGTTTTCCCAATTTGTGTTCTTTCATGTGTTTTTTTTTATTCATAGTAAATTTCATATAATGTTTTTCTTCAGTATCTGATTAAGGATAAATATTTCAGAATTCGTCCAAGTTAGATGCTTTGAAATATGGTAATAAATACTTTCAAGCTTTTCCTGCTAAAGCTACTTTAAAATTCACCCTTGCTAGGTGCTCTACTGTAGTGGACTATTATCTCATTCAACCTTCATCTTGATATGATTTTATGTCTAAGAAAGTGTTTTCTACCTTGCCTTTGATTAGCCTTTGTTCTGTTGACCAGGTTTCCAACAAAATTTTGGTGAAATTTCAGCTGTATCTAACAAATGTTTGGTGAAATTTCAGCTTTTGACTCCAGCGCCCAATGGACGGTCTCTCTTGGCCAACCAAACCCTTTTCAAAAACCCATCCTAATTAAAGCTCTGGCCATTACTTAATTACATGAGCAGCTGTCGAAGTGACATTGATTAGGTGATTCATAGAAGGAGCCCCTTCTGGTTGGAAAGATCGGTTTCCAACCCAAAGATTGGTTGAAGGGTTACCTCAGAGATACCTTTTCACAGCCAAGAGTGGTAACAAAACATGTGATAACTTGATAAGCCTTTTCCCTGAAAGGTGTGGAGTTATACAACAACAAACTGACCCATGCAAATTAAACATTCCTCCTTTTTCCAACATTCCATTCATCCCTTTTCCAACAATATATTTTGATCCTAGATAGTTATGATTGGATCATCGATTCTTGAAAATTGTCGTTGATATTGGACGAAAGTTGTGGAGTTATACAACAACAAACTGGCCTATACAGATTAAACATTCCTCCCTTTTCCAACATTCCATTCATCCCTATTCCAATAATCTATTTTGATCCTATTCATCCCTTTTCTAACAATCTATTTTGATCTATTTTGATCCTAGATAGTTATGATTGGAGAGTCCTAAATTATCACAACTATCATCGATTCTTGAAAATTGTCATTGATATTGGATGTAGAGTAGTGGTAGTTCTATTTTTATAACGTTGTGTAGATTCTATGTGAATCTCATTTTATCTATTTCTGCAAACTATTGTAGGCTTTGAAACCTATTGATAATGAGACTTGTTGATTATATAACCCCCATAGAAAACTTTGCAACTAAATTCTTGTGGTTGATACTGTGGAACTGAAGGAATTGAGTGCTCTGAGAATAAATTCCTTCAGTGCTCTGAGAATAAATTTAGATAGATATCTTTATTGCTTTGACAAAGTGATTGGTTGATCGGGGTGTTTGAACCATTAAGGAAAACTTGCACGGTTTGATTTGAAGAGCTTGGTGATATGATCCTTCAAAAAGAGAAGTGCCTTAATAAATTCAGAAGAAATATTTTAATCAGGTGCTTACTGTGAAGACAACCAAGAAGGAGGTGCTTACTGTGAAGAAAACCAAGAAGGAAGGTCAAGGAAGGAAATTTAGCAATGGAAATCAAAAGGAGGTAATTCACAGAGTCCAGAGAATCTTGAAGGAAAAAAATCCATTGTTACTGCTATAGCAAGGATGGAAATTTTCACAAAATAGCTACAAACACAAGTGCAAACAAAATAGGAATAGCTTGTTCATTGTAATTGAGAAGTGAAATGAGCACACTGAGAAAGGTGCATTGTTAACTTCGCTTGGTGTGCCATAAACGATGAAGGATGCTCTATACATTGACTTCGATGTGACTAGACACATGACTAAGAGAAGATGTTGGTTTTCCAGTTTGCACCATCTAAGATGGATGATATCATGTTTGGAGGGGACAAGCCTGTAATTTGTTAGTTGTGCAAGATTGGTATAAGGGAAAATATAATCTGTATATACGATTCGACATGCCAGGAACTTACCTGAAACTCAACATTTCAATCACTGAGCAAAGTTGGAAGCTGAGAAAGACAAATTTCATCTACCATATGCCATGCATCCCTGTAAAGGAAAATACAATAATAACCAAAAACAACAAACCAATTAGACCTGAAAAATAATGATGAACTTAAGGTTTCCAAAATATATTACCACATGGGGTGTTGATGAGTAGGTGGCAAAGGTGGACAATAAAGGGTATAACCGTTTGCAGTGTGCATGAAGCGTTCTCCAACCAAGAAATTTCGGAAGAGACTTGTAATTAGGAGGTCTTGTTGAAACAACCTTTGAAATCGTTCTGCAACAAAAACACTTGTCAATATATTCCATGTATATATTATAAGAAGAATAACCATTCCCTTAATGGTTAATGCAGAGGTTATTATCATAAGATAAGACATTCCATGCAATAGTGTCTGTCACTGTTGTAAATATCCAATTCAACTCTCCCCTAAGAGTGGTTTCTATTCATTTTGTCGTGCAGGTATCCTATCAATCAGATTAGCATCACAGTGAATCTCGAAGTAATGAGTGTGGATAAAACCTGTAACTGCTAGATAGTTGAACACCCAAAACATGAACACCCAAAACCAAATCCTTAATGAAGGTAAAAGCTCTGCTCGAAAAAAGATGATCGAAATAAAACACACGGGGAATTAGGTAGGACAGAAATTCTGTTACCTACATCTCTACAACTGAATGCTACTTTTGAGAAAATGGTCAATGAACATAGAAAAACAAGCATTGGGAACTTAGCATGGTTAAACTTAGCATGACATGCAATGGGATGGTAACACATGGCGCTTACATATGTAATGGACACGTGGTAACACATGGCATACATCATTAAGTGTGACAACATCCATACCAGTTAGTTTCATCAATTATTTGCATTACCCTCTACTATATAAAGTAATAGCATTCGGCTAAAGAGGAAGAAAAGAACGCCGAACAAAATGCCTAGTGCATATGTTGTAAAAGAAGTGCGTGTAAGTGCGTGTTTTTTTCCTTTTTATAGTTAGTTATGCAAGTTTTTTTAAGTTTAAATAAAACAACTATCTAATGAGAGCAAAAGAAGTGAAAAGAAGAAGACATGGTTCAATGATGAAGTCTACATGTCTCTCTCTTGTAATTAATTATCTAAGGAGCTCATACTTCAACATGTGAAAAATGATAATCAATTTATTTGGCTAATGAAAAGTTAGGTATTGAAAACATGTTGGTGATGAAGAAGATTACATTCATTCATATGACAAAGGTAATGTCAATATATCAATAATGAAGAACATGGTATCTATTTGTATGACATCGTAGCATAAATAAATATGACGACACTCAATTATATGTGAAGAATGGCTAGTTTGGCTAGTTACAATGGTAATCAGTGAATGCATATGTGTGAAAATGAGGTGGGAAACACCATTGCTAGAAAAATAAAATTAACTATTAAAAACATTGAAATGAATAAAATTCGAGGCTAGCCTAAAATTTGCTTCTCTTATAATAATGTTGTGTCATGATTATATAAAAATAACTTTGCATGATTGAAATTGTGTTTCAACTTGCCTTGATCAAATTATCATGTATAAACATATCACATCCAGTTAGCTCAAAACTCAACCATCATAAATCAGAATCATAGATTATATGCATAACTAAAAACTAAAATAAAAGATTGATACGTATCTTTTAAATGGTCCTTTACTTATGTCATTGTTCTTTGTTCTTTTTGTACACATACTAAATCGGCTGCCCAAACCCAGAAGGCACCCAATGCCTTCTCTTCTCTTGACCACGTGCACATGCTAAATCAGTTGCCAACTCGGTAAGTGCCCAATGCCTTCCCTTCTCTTCTTGTCCAAAGCAATAAAGGAATTCAAAGACTACACCACCTCTACCCTTAATGTCAACAACTCAAGATTGGTCTCATCCCAAGCTTTCCACACCTCCTAGGACTGCTATCTCAACCCACAGCCTCTAGGGAATCACAAGCTATTATAAGGCTCCACCCACAGCTTCCAGGGGACCCAAGCTATTACAAGGCTTTGTGAAAATTCAAAAACCCGAATCCTATTGCAACAACTGGAAATAATTCTCCTAATTGCTAATTTTTTTTTAACAATTTATTTACCATTTGCTACAACAAATACTAAATCAATCACAATGCAACCTACACAAGTAAAATTGCAGAAGAAATAAACGTTGGAAGAAATACTAGCACACACATAGTGATTTACATGGTTATTTTTGGATAGATGTCCCTAGAAAAACCCAACTTGGGAAAATCGGTGCAGCCATCGCGGTTTTATTTATTATGCAACAATGAAATCTGAGTACATATATGGATGCCCAACTGGAAATCCAAACAGAAAGAAAATCTGAGTAAAATACTGAAGGGAATTACCCTTCTCCCACATGCAATCTTTGGTTGGGCTTTCCCTATCAAAAATTGACCCCCTGGAGTACTGTGTCAGCGTCTGCATATCTGGCTGGACAACTTGCTTTGAATTGAGATCAGATGAAGTCATCCTGCCTCTAGAAGCTGAGAAAATAATCTCTTCGACCCTCTGGGACTCCTTCCCAACCTCTAGAATTGAGAATGAATTTTTCTCCTGACCAAATCGATCAATATGATTGAAGCACTACGCAATCCCTCAGCGCTACCTCTCTAGGATAATTCGACTTACTTGTTGTTGCCTTCATGGATTTGGAAAATATTTCCTCCAGCTCACTATCCTTGCCCTTCAATCACTACTTCGATCTCACTGGCTTTCTCTCCAGCAACTGATTATTGTTACTTAGAAAATCGATTTGCTCATGAAATCAAATTGCTCAAGTGATTTCTCCAAGCCCCATCGACTTCTTCTTATAATCCTCTGTTGAGAATTCAATGGCCAAGATTTATCTTGATTGATGGTTATGATTAACTTAAATTCAATCCATGTGATTTTCTAGAACATTCACACCTTGACTTAATTAATTCTGATTAATTAGTCATATTCCCTAAGTTTAGACTTTAAGGAAATATTTAAAAAATGACAAATAATCTAATTAAGTCATTTCTAGGCAGAATTTCCAGAAACGATTTCTGGGTTTTGGATATCTCATGCAGTCTAGCCTCTCCACAAAATTTCAAGGCTAGAACACTTCCAATGCTACAAAAACTAACACTCCATCTTAGCAAGGAATATGTTCCTAAAGTTGTTGCTCCCTGTAGCAACGCTCTGTCTTTGCATCATCTCATGTCACGCTGCTGATGTCTGGCTGTTGTTTCCCACCAACTACTACACAAATTTGATATGTGCTACATCTATGTTATTGCTGACTCTGCTGCACTGTTGTCAACATTGCATCTGCACTGCAACTCCCTCTCATATGTTGTTGCTGCAACTGCAACTGAGAAGCATCCTATATATTGAATCAACTGTGATCAGTATGATGCATCTATCTCTCGAGTCTCTGACTATTGTTAGTATCTGTGCTGTCACTGAGGCATCTACGATGTTGTTGGCTCTGCACTATGCCACCTGCACTATTTTCCAACTCTACACTGCGCTCCCTAGCGTTTGACTGTAACTAGACTCTGCATATGTCACTCTGGCATCTAATTGCATCTACTACAACTGATCCATCCTGCTATTAAATATTGTGGGCCCCTGTAGCAAGTTTTTGATTCAAGATGTGGACCTCCTCAATAATCTTTCCCATCTGTAGCACTTTGGGGCTATAACACCAAGTCACCCCACTTCACTGTTGGTGGTATGTCAGCAAACATGGCGAAGTCTTCCTCTAGCCTAACAGACAACCTATCAATCTCTGTTGATGTTGCATGTTGGTCCTGGTTCTCCTCTTTGTCCTTCTTCCTGAGAGGACATTGGGTATTGTAGTGACCAAGCTCACCACATCTAAAGCACTTGAACTTTGACAGGTCCTCCTTCTCCTTTCACTACTCCCCTTGTCCCTGACTGGGACCCTTACATGTGAGGGCCACGTTCTCCTCCTCCTTCACCTTCTTCGATCCACTATTGATGCCATTGATGGAGCTCTTTACTAAAGCATGTCTCAACTCCTCCTTCTAAAAATTGGCCCACATCCTGTCCCACCTTGGCAAGGTGTCTCTACCCAAGATACTTTGGAAAAATACCTGCCACTCCTCTGAGACACTGTTGAGTGCTAATCACACTAGCTCTGTGAGTTGAGACGTTGCCCCAACGTCTGCAAGTTGGTCTTGAATACCCTGAATCCTGGTGAGGAATGGGTCTATGCCTTCCCCCTTCTACATCCTGGTGCATCTAAGCTTCTCCTCTAAGTACATCTTCTACTGCTCAGAAGTGCCATAATATAATGTGGTCAGAGTCTCCCACATTTCTCTAGTAGTCCCTTTGCCAGCTACACCATCAAGGATCAACCTCTTCGCCTGCACCATCTCCTTTGTGTACTCCTTCAACTGATCTGCATCTATGGGGATAACTACCACTGCATCTATATATGTCTTCAGGCCATATTCATCTAGAAGGAAGGACATCCTTGCCTTCCATATGACATAGTTGGATGCACCATCCAACCTGTCCTGATCATGAAGTCCAATAGTGGCCATCTCAAACAATGTCAAAAATATCCTCTTCCCTTCTTCTCAGCTATTGCTTAGTTATTCACACTCCCTTCTAGATGTTGGGCTGTGTTATATTCTTTCCATGACTAGCCCACGTATTTAACCGAGGGGTTAGAGGGGGATGAAGCCCCCCTTTGTTGCTCCAATTGTGTAGTGAGGGAGGCAGGGGGGTCACAGGGGGTTTGAGGCATACCTATAACCCCACTTTATGGGGTTTGGGGCAGCGCCCCAGAAAATTTGGTTTTGGACCCTATGTTAGGATGGGTGGACCCACCTATGGTTTTGTGCATGATTTTTGCACATGTTTTTGGACGTGATGGTTTTCGGCCCATGGTATTGGATGCTTTGGCATGTATAAATATGTATCATAACATTGAAAGGAACATAATGAAAAAATCAAGCTGGTAGTCCCTGTTTTGGGATCCAGGGGAAAATCTCTGTGTATATGTGTTTTATGTGTTATGCTCTCACATTGTTTATTTTCTATGTTTTAGAATTCGTATGTAGGTAATTTCTGTATGGGGTTAAAACCTACACTAGAGTGATAAAATCTGCACACAACGATTGCTATTCTGCGATGGAAATCAAACTTCTTGAGACTAGAAGTTCTCTGAGGAAAATTTTCCCTCAATGTGTACTCTTCTTCCACCGGACGCTAGTTTTTCTCTTGCAAACTACTGCAAAACTATTGCATCCAATTAGATATTTGCTTTATGAAAAACACTGGTTGCTCCCTCTGCCCCTGGAATCCCTCTATCTAGAGAGATCAAATTTTTTTGTCCCTCTCTTAGAAGAATTGATTCCCCTTGAGAAATTCAACCTCTTGACTGAAGTGACGTGTTGTCTTTGGGGTTTCAATCTGTTGCCCATGTTGAACAATGAAACTCCCTCTTCCTTCACTACTGAGCTCTCTGAATGATCATTTATGCTCTGATACAATGTGAAATTCGAAAACCCGAATCCTATTGCAACAAATATAAATAATTCTCCTAATTGTTAAATTATTTTTTAACAATTTATTTACTATTTGTTACAACAAATATTGAATCAATCACATTGCAACCTAAACAAATAAAATTGTGGAAGAAATAAATGTTGGAAGAAATACTAGCACACACACATAAATTTACACAGTTATTTTTGGAAAAATGTCCCCGAAAAAATCCAACTTGGGAACATTGGTACAACAGTGAGGGTTTTATTTATTATGCAGGAGTGAAATATGAGTACATATATGGATGCACAACTAGAAATCCAAACAACAAGAAAATCTTAGTAAAATACTAAATGTGTTGGGTCCCTATAATACTAGTGATTACCCCATTACTATTGTAGTTGTACCCCTTATTAATATTGTTGTGCCCCTATTGTCCCCATATTGTTATTACTGTGCCCCATAGAATCCCTCTATTGTTATTTTTGTGGCTTTATATTATTATTGTTAGGTCGGCTGGGTTATAATTGTGACTCCTTAGACTCCTATATATAGAAAGGAGGTTTTGTCATTTGTATCATCCAAGAAATTGTTCATGTTATGGTAATGTAAAGGAGGTTGCCCCCTCGAAGAGGCTGAATTCTAAGGCGTTGATCTATCTTTTCTATCTTTTTCTTGAGCTGGTTTCATAACATTTGGTATCAAAGCTTTGGATTCTAGGGTTTCCCTGCTCAGAACAAGTCATCATGGAATTTTCGCTACAACTTTTTTCTATGACCTTTCAGAAGTTAAAAAAAAAACCATTTGAAAAGACATCGCACTGAATCTCAAGTCCGAATTTCAGAGCTTTTAGCACTATATTTTCGGAGATATGAACTGAGGAAGATGGTCCTTTTGCAGAATCCTGAATTACATTCAAAACAGGTGACCTAGGGAAAATCGTCATAACTTTCTCTCTGAGCATCATATTGAAATTTTTTAAGAAAGTACAGAAAGAGGACGGACTATAGTTTCTTGTATATATCTTTCAGAGCCAAAGGTCAAAACAGGGACACGTGGCACGTCATACAAGTTCGCTCTACTGAATTAGTCTATAATCAGGTCACTGTGGGAGATTTGGCATAACTCTTCATTGGAGAATCCAATTGGGGTCAGACTGGTGGCGTTGGAAAGAGGACACAGAGGGCTACTGCAGGTCACAATTTCAGAACTGGATGATCCGAAATTACAGAGATACATCAAAGGCAATATCGAGCTCCTACAAAGTGAAAAAGGTGTATATTTTTTTAAATGTTTGCTTAAGCTTGGTTTGAAAAATTATTTTGAAGGAATTCAAAGGGCATATTGAAGCATTATTATCAGTAATTGATGTCCCGAAGAAAGAAAATGGAAACACCTATTAGGCGACCTAAAAGCTCTAGCATGACTCATGAAGAAGAGGAAGAAATGCAACATGATATATCAAAATTACGAGACCAAGTGCAACAAATGTCACTTGCACAAGAAAGGAACAGAATCTAAGATGGATTGTTTAAAGAAAGGTGTAGAAGTTAAGATGAATGACGTGGAAGCTAAGATGGATTATGTGAAGATAGATTTGAAGACAGACATGGAAGAATTGAAGATAAATATGAATAAGTTGCTACAAGAAAGGGTCACTAAGGGTGAAAGGGTAGTAAAGGAAACTCATGATGAGAACAAAAGAAATGTTAATCATGATTCCATAGACTCTAATGTTGGATCGAAGACCCACCATATTCCAAAAATCGATATGAGGAAGTTTGATGGCAAGGATCACGCAACATGGATATTACAAATGGAGCAAATTTTCGATCTCAATAATGTGCAAAACACACAAAAGGTACGTATTGCAACTTTATATTTGGAACAAAATTAGTTTATATGGTAACAATGGCTTTGCTCTCGTAAACAAATTATCACTTGGGCAATTTTTACGGAATAATTGACAGCACATTATGAGGATACAAAAAGAAACACTTTTTTTAGCCAATTGATAAGTCTCAAACAAAAAGGTTCAATAATGGAGCTCATTAAGGAGTTCCAAAAATTGAACATAAGGGTAAAAAATATTCCAGAGGAGCATGGGATTTATGTGTTCATAGGGACTTTGAAGGATAATATCCAACATGATGTTCACTTTTGGAAACTTGATTCATTAGAGAAGGCATTCAGGTTAACAAGAAAAATGGAAAGCAAAATTATGGCAACCAGGAAGCATACCACTCACAACTATAAAGATGGAAGTGTTGTTGCCACTAGTCTTCCACAACCTATAAGGTTGACACCACAATAATTGGAAGAAAAAGAGCAAAAGGGCTTTGTTACAGTTGTGATAGCAAATACACTAAAGGTCATAAGTGTGTTGAGAAGAAACTATTCTACATAGATTATGAAGAGGAAGAAGAAAAGGAGCAAGAAAGGTCAAAAGAAGAGGATATACTCCAGGAAAAAATCCTAGATGAAGAACAAATGAATCCGACGATATCTTGTAATGCATTGGCGGGAATTACCACTCCTCAAACCATCAAGATAGAAGGACAAATCAAGAATAAAATGGTAATAGTGTTGATTGATTCAGGAAGTACCCACAATTTTATTCATTGTAAGATAGCAAAAGAATTGAATTTCTTCCTATATCTAGCACAGAGTGTCAACTGACGATTGCAAATGGAGGAACGAAAAATTTCTCTGGAAAGTGCGATAATATCAAGCTATCCATGGGAGAATATGTATTGACTAGTCCAATTTTTTCCATTCCAATGGGAGGTGCTGATGTTGTACTAGGATTCCAATGGCTACAATCCTTGGGTACAATAGCTTTTAATTTTCAAGAACTTTTCATGAAATTTTCTATGAAAGGAAAGGATGTTGAATTAAGGGGTATTGCAGGGAAACTGGAAAATATAATCAACTCTAACCGTATGACAAAGATTCTAAAAAAGAAACAAAGAGGTGTAATTGCACAATTATGTTTGCTAGATGTTTCCACATCGAAATCATCTATTTCTCCAGATCTCCAAAAAGTCTTGGGTAATAATTCCAAGGTATTTGAGACTCCCAAAGGCCTCCCACCTATTCATGATCATGCTCATGCTATTCATTTGATTCCAGGAAGTGTTCCTCCAAACATCAGGCCATACAGATATCCCTATGCCCAAAAGAGTGAAATTGAACGTATGGTTGCAAAAATGTTTGAGGCTGGTATAATTCAACCTAGCCAAAGTTCTTTCTCTGCTCCAGTAGTATTGGTGCACAAGAAGGATGGATCATGGTGCATGTGTCTGGATTATAGGGAGCTCAACAATCTCACTATTAAAGATAAGTTTCCCATTCCTGTCATTGATGAATT
>APFE030682686.1:0-15157 GCA_000404065.3 Pinus taeda
ATTAAATTTTAAGACATAAAATATAATAATTCATTTGTATAACATTGAAACAACATAACAGAATAAGTGGAAGCAGAGGTTCAGCCATGGGTAAAATTAAGAGGAAAGCAAATTTTTGCAATGCCCGACATGGTCTAGTCAAATATTATGCATACTACAAGCAGCTCCAGTATTGTATATAAAAACAGTCACCGTGGATAAACTTGGCAGCAAAATAAAGCAACATTCAATACAGTTGAGCATACTTTATATGAACCCTTAAAAATGTCATTCATGCCATTGCTCAGTTGGCTTGGCATTCTCTGTTTTATAAATCAAATAGTGTAAGAGGAACTATTTTGAGGAGTGCGGAAGGTTTAAGCATGTCTAGTTTCCGTTTTGGGCAAAATGGTGAACATTGAACCTTAGAAAATAACACAGATCCAAAATTATCAAAACCTGCATTTTGATTTTTATGATCAAAGCAAACCTTTGTCATCGAAGGATCTCCTTTATGATATACTAGTCAAGGGTAAAGTTGGCAAAGTTTCTTAGTGATAACAACAAAATCTTATATGGTCTGGTTAAGAAAAATATTCAAATTCTGCTTGGCTTCTTGCTAAAGATATTTCCTCAAGAGGTTTTTCATTTTGCAGCATTCTCAGAAATTTTATAGTCTGGAGTGTCAAAGAAAGTTATCTCAGGAATGTTCTCAACTATGATCAAAAGTCTAAAGACCTACCTATTTTTACTAACATCTAAGTGACAGTAATTTTCTCATGTAATTCTTCTTAAAGTAAAACTTTTCAATGGATTGTGCTCCAAGTGGGCTATTAGAGCCTGCCAACCCGCAACTTCAATGACCAAAATATTCTAGGCAATACAGTCAGTACAGAAGAAATATATTTTATAGATATAGTCGTGGAAAGAGTGTGAATAAAAAACTAAGAACTCATGGATGGAAATCCTTGGAGAACCAAAGGTTTGGAAATGAGGTTGAAATTTCACTTAATTATATTATATAAAAGAAAGCGCAACAGATGATCATGACAGTCTTCAAAATATATACTAACCATCTCAATCACCTGCCATCCATGAAGATTATATAAGAGGTGCATTATACGACACTCGTTCATTGATCCTGATTGACTTCAGGGAAGTATCAATACGATGTAAAAACTTAGGGACACCCTTCCAAATTGTTTCATGGTAATAGCTCATTCATGTTGGCATCACATCTTGTGGAGTAAGAGGTCTAACTTCAATTTCATTTATGCGAAAGGAAGCTTGAATATAAAAGAACATATTGAAAAATTAAAACAAAAGTCACCACTAACTTACACTGCAAAATAAGATATTTGAGAATTAAATACTCAGATTTCATGTTTATGAGTTACATTGGAACATAGATGATCACTTATGAGATGCAGAAAAATGTATCAAATTATAAATTTTCCACATTTCTCTATTCTGCACATTTTTCAAATGCCTTGATTGCTACAGATGTAAAATAGGTACAGAAGTAAGCATTATAGCAAAAATGTGAGATGTGCTTTATAGCTGAAGAATATGACATCCCTTATTGAAAATATTGGTTGGGGGCTTGCAAACTCATAGACCCAGTTAGCATATTATATATGTGTGAAAATATAACATAGATGCACATATATTCATTGAGACAATAGTTTCACAAATATTGAACAGGGTAAGACTTGAACGGGATGTATAGCTAAAAGAATCTCTAAATTTTAGACTTCATCCTTACAAATGGTTTCTGGTGGAGCTATTCATTGCTCCAATATGTTATCTTCTTCTAAGTAACATTGCTCCAATCTGTTTTCTTCTTTTTTGTAGCGGTCCTTGTTGTTACATCTCCTTGTGAAAGCATGTAAAGTCTCAAGGTGGAGCCATCCCACCCTGTTTGGTGTTTCTCCTTGTGAAAGCATGTAAAGTCTCGAGTTGGAGCCTTCCCACCCTATTTGGAGATGTGCTTAGTGAATATAGTCTTACTGGTCCTTAGGTCTTTACAACAGACAGTTGTTGGTCCTCTCATCCTTACAATGGAGGAGAGGGATAAGTTATGTGATCCTTGTCGAGCAAAGATAAAGTCAAATTGTATTAGTAGTGGAGCTAGCATTGTATTAATAGAAATGAGAGTCATGTAATATGGCTGACATGCCACCACAATGAGACACTAAGTTACACATATGAAACATTGAGTTACATGTTAACCTTACAGGTAATAAACCTAGCCTTATGTAACCCAAAGTTTTTTTTAGACTAAAGGAAATAACATTTTATGTTTTAGATTAATGCCAGAAATCATTACTTGATGATGGAAAAATCATTGCCAGAATATACGTTGTCATTCCACAACGATTTGAAGATTTCCATGTGACTATTGTTATGGAGTTGTAGACTTTACAAAAAGGTAAAAGCTTGAAGTGCCTTAGTCAGTCCAGTTCGAAGTACCTCAGTGCCTCAGTAAATAGAAAAGTCAGTAAAGTTGTCCTTTGTTGTAGTTTGTTTGCAAAAAGGTCTTAGAAAGAGAATATTGACTAATGCCCTCGAAGTCAAAATTGTATTGCTAAATTTGGAGGGTCAGGAAAAACCTCAGACTAAGTCACATTATCAGGCTAAAGAAAGATTGCTTCATTCTAAGAAGTATTCTTGTTGGAAAAATCTAAAAGTTTGATTAGAAGTCATGAAATTCAATAGGCAATCATGATCCAAGTGCATTGCAATACAGTGATGTTTGGATGTTCATGCTGGAATATAATCTTTTGCGCATAAATGAAATGAAGAGTGAGGTCACTGTTTTTCCATTGACAGAGCAAGTTCAAGTACTCTGACATAACAGTTGAAGAGGCAATTGCCTTATTGATAAACTCATCACATATGCAGAGGCATGAAAATTTGATGGCACATTCTCTTCCACTCATGGTTTTTGTTACTCGGTTATGTTATATATGGATTTGAAAAATTGTCCCATCTACGCAAAGAAAAATTTGCACATGATAAATTTGATAATCTTATGTCCTAAATAAGGATGTTTCATATTGTTATCCAAAAAGATGTAGCAAGGTCACTGCCTCACAAACCAATATGGTTATTTGAAGTTTCTGGGTCTGTGGCTAATCCATAGTTTGATGAAATAAGACATGAAGGAATTTTTCTGTCAAAATGGATCTTGGATAACTGCACTGATGTCACTAATAAAATTGGGGGAATTGTAGATAAGACAAGATAATTTTATTTTAAGTCTAAATAGAGCTTAACAGATAGGTAAACGGGACTAAGAAGTACAACCAGTGATGCCAATATGTAGGGGCACCTTATGCTACCCCAAAAGCATAAAACAAAATATAACAGGATCAAAGAAGAGAACATGAACTAAATATGAGATCAAAAAAGTGGAAAGAGGATAGAGTGCAAGAGATTAACTAGAGTTACAAAAGACGGGATGAAGAGGAAAAGGGTAAAAAGAAGTATCTACCATGGAATCAATCACTAAGAATGATCCAATACACTGTCTAACGATATTTTCTGGGCCCTGAAAAGTACCCATGCCTGAGAGGACCTAGCTAGATGATCCTGGGAGGCATCTGCCAAACATGAGTAGACCACCTCTGCACATTCAAGGGTAGTGAACTCATGGCTTAAAGTGCGTGCATCATTGAACCTTTTGATGAGATAAATTCGTAACCAAGCAAGCCACTAATTCTAACTTGTATAAGAAAGAATTTGCATTGAAATCTTCTGGTAATTGGAGAACAAAACCTTGGGATTGGCAGGATATTGTTCAAAAACAACAATACAAATTGAGAGAAGCCTTACGACAGTGTTTTCGGAGATGCCATTAACATCAACCGTAGGGATATTTAAAATTTCTGAGAGGAGAAATCCACTGTTGCTAAATATCTTGGATCATTCCTAGAATGGTTCAACAATGTAGGCCACTTTTCTTGTTAAAAACGTATCGTCAGTGGTTTATCAAAGTCCAGACTCCAAATGACTGGGGTAAATGGAAAGATAATGTTAAATATGAAAAATCCATTGCATGCTTTGAAAAACATAGCAGAATAAGTGGAAGTAGAGATTCAACCATGGGTAAAATTAAGAGAAAAGAAAATTTTTGCAATGCCCGACATGGTCTACTCAAATATTATGCATACTACGAGTAGCTCCAGTGGTGTATATAAAAACAGTCACCATGGATAAGCTTGGCAGCAAAATAAAGCAACATTCAATACAGTTGAGCATACCTTAAAAAATCTCATATGTTGAAACGCACTCACGTGTTGAATACTATGATCTGTCACTCACGTGTTGAATACTATGATCTGTGTTCAACTTTTCTGTCAGATGTAAAGAGGTCATTATCAGTCATCACTTCCTCAATACTTCCACCATGGTACAAGGCCTCGGCCACAATCAAAATGGACCATTTCCTGAAAAGTCAATATATCATTTAGGTTAATTTTGAAGCCAAATCTTCTTTCCAAAAGATGAAATCCAAATCAGCATAATAATACTTCTACATGTTTGTTCAACTTTAATTATTCTCTTTTGCTTGTGGGGTAATAGTCAGGTGAAGAGAATATTTAACAAAATTTGATATCCAACCATTAAAAAAAATTCATGGTCTCTTGCAACCACGGCCGGCGTGACAAGATCAGATAGTGGTATAATGCTATAAGTAAGAATATGTGACAAGTTTGGGTTATCGAATGCTGGTGAATGTTGTATCTATCCGAACGCCCGTGCACCTCTTCTATTTTCCAGTGCAAAGCTCTGTCGAATGCCAGTCAAACAGTGTTATATGTGAACGCGCGTGCATCTTGGGGTATAACTTATATGTGCTTCCAAACCAACGGAACACCCCTATTCCAATTGCAGGAGGCATGAACCCACCTAATTTGGCCTTCCAGAACAACTGATAATCTGTATCATACTCAGCAACTATCTTCTCCTGTACTTCAAACTTGAAGAAAAACAAGAAATATGAAGCCAACTTACCGTGATTCAAAAGCCGGCTACAGATGGGCAGGACCCGCATAAAGGGGCTTAATTTCTCGCGCTCAGCCAACAATTCTGTCAAGTACCAACTGTTGTTGCTGCTGCAATGACATGAGCCGTTCAAATCCAAGAATTCATGGATACCAAAACAAGAGAAGAATAAGTGGATTGAAAATGCAAGAATCACCGAAACTGCTGCTACTAAATAGAAAATTAAGATTTGTGAACTATGATAAAAAAATCCTATTTCAAATTTTTTTTATACATGATGAATTCATGAAAATAGGGAGCCGAGAGCCATATACACCATGAATCCGGAATTCATGAAAACAACGGGCTGAATCCGTGAAAACAGGGAGCCGCCCTCCATTTGGAAAAAATTAAGCTCTGCCTCCATTTCAAAACAAATTTAACCTTCCAAGACCAAATCAATCCTCACAATTTCACTACCAAACCAGAAAAACCAAACCGTAAATCAGAAATGGCGATTTTGATCTCCCAAACTAGGAGGAAATATCAAAATGGGGCAATTTTAAGAAAATTACGATTCGGTTAGTTTATCCGCCCTAGGCGAAAATAAAAAAATAAATTAATTTTTAAATAAAATGAGGGCTAATTATTTAAAAAGTTTTTATTATATTTTAATTAAAAATTCGCCCCATTAAAATATAAAAGCCTTAAATTTCGCCTTTGGGCGAATATTCGCCCCTAAAATTACCCCTGTAACTCGCATAGTTGTTAGGATTATTATTTTTTCCTCCATTTGAAATTAAAAAAGAGAAAATAACTTATGATTTAGACATTATCAAAAATAAAATTTATAATTATAATTTAAACCTTTTATTTTTAATACAATCATAAATAATAAATATAATAATATATTGAATTTATATTTTTTATTTTCTATTCTTACATAAAATAAAATAAAAATATATAATAAAACTAAAATGATTAATAATGTTGAATTTTAAAACCTTTTTGTAAAAGATTGAAATAATTATTATTTTAAAATTATAAATTATAATTATAATGTGATAAGTTAGGAGTGTAACTCCACGAATGAATTGTATTTTTATATTAAGAGAAAACATGGATATATACCAGGAGAGGGAGATTGTTGGGATTAATCTCCCAATGTCTCTTTATCTTCTAATGTCTTTTATTTTTTATTTACAATATTTACATAGTTTTCTCTAATTCTAAAGATTAGGTGTCAACATTCCCTCCTTAATTTAAAGGGATGGTGATGGTCCAAGAATCATTCTAAATCTTTCAATATTTTCTCTTCCAAGTGTTTTCGTGAAGATGTCTGCAATTTGATCATTTGTGGAACAATGTCGTAGATGGATTGTCTTGTCCTCAACATGATGCCAAATCAAATGATATTCTGTATTGGTGTGCTTATTTCGGTCATAGAACATTGGGTTCTCGGTCAAATTTAATGCATAAGTGTTATCAATCAAAAGAGGAGTTGAATGCACTTGTTTTGCATGCAAATCTTGTTGAAAATAGCAACAAGAAATCTTAAAAATAGCATCTAGATAATTCCAATTTAATTTGTCCTTGAATTAAATTGTAATTATATTCTCATAGCAACTTGTAATAGTTAATTAAGTTAATTGACTTAATTGACTTAGGAAATTTGAGTTGGAAGTCTATCTAGAATCATATAGAGTGATCCCCAAATTTTAGGGGCCCAAGTTGTGTTCTTTTGAGTTGTAATTAGATAACTTAGTGTAATTGAGTTATAGTCAATCAAACAAGCTCTAATTGTTGGAGGAACTAGTAGAGGTCTAGTAGTGGAGTAGTGCACCAGTGCATCACCAGTACCACACCAGTTAATTGAATATTCCCTCATAAATAACTCATGCATTTTATTTCAGAGGAAGACCCAGTTGAGATTATAGTTCAGGGACAGTGTACTATTAGTTGTATAAGTTTCCGAGTTGTACATATGGTGCATGCAATCAATTTAGGACCTATGTTTGGATTGCGCAGTTATGGAGAGGGAATTTCCACATTAAATAGAGGCTAATTCTCTTTGGGATTGCACAAGGAAGTAGAGGCTTGGAAGGCTAATAAATTGGCTAAGTGTTGGCCAGAGTCAGCCTAAAAAGAAGAGAGTTAGATTGTACTAGTGCATGAATTGTTTGGGTTGAACAAGCATTGTATTTTCTTCTCAAATCTTCTTGTTAATGCAATATAGATAGTTGGGGTTATGATTAGTTTCTTTCCCCAGAGAAATATTGTGTTATGTGCGATTGAAATTCTTCCTTTTCTACTTATTGTTTTCATCGATCAATTTTGGTTTTCGCTAAAGAGTAGAGTAGATTCTTGTCTTGTGTTTTAGTATATAACATGAGTTGTTGAATTTACAGTAAAAATATACATGGTATCTGAGCGGAAGACAATGTAGAAGAGGATATCTTGATTTTTTTATGTAGGTGAAATCGAATTTGCAAGTTCATACTTCAGAATCAGCAATATGTCATTCTACGGTTTGCGACTTGAGTATGCCCTAGAGGGTAGCTCAAATTACATAGCTTGGAAGGATAGGATGGAGGCAGTGTTAGAAGGAAATGACATCAAGGAATTCATATATCATGACATTCCTAATCCTCCAACATTGGATTCTAAAGATCTGGTTGAATGGAGAAAGTGTGTGGCAAAAGAGAGAAGGATTATTCTGGAAGGAGTTCGAGACCACATTTTATCGAGTCTCCACAGTAAGGAAACTCCATACTCAATGTGGAAGGCATTGAAGAAACTATTTCAAAATAGAAGTGACCATAGGATGTAGGCACTGAAGGACAAATTTAGAAAGATCAAGATGGAGAAGGGTGACTCAATTCTGAATTACTTGACCAAGTTCACCCATTGTCAGGATGAGCTTAGAAGTGTTAGGATTACTCTTGTCGAAGACGATATGTTGAGCCTAGCTCTTCTAAGACTTCCCAAGAGATAGCATAATTACCAGGACTCTATTAATGGGAGGGAGAAGCTACCTGATTGGGAACAGTTGTGGTCAGATTTGGTACAGGAAGAGATTCGGTGGAACACCAAAGATGGGACCTCTTCTAAAGAAGTGGAAGACAAATTTTCATTAGTCAGCAAAGAAAATAAAGCCAAGGGAAAGAATTCCCAAGGCGAGGTGGGCGGCAAGAATAAGGACTTGTCGAAAGTCAAGTATTTTCATTGTCACGAGTACAAGCACTATGCCACGAATTTCCCACAGAGGAAAGCAAGCAAGAAGAAGCCAACAGTAGTAGCAGTAAGTGAAGCTCTAGCTTCACAATTCAAACTTGATTTAACTCTCATTGCATGGATGGCCAGCACTATAATGGGAAGTGTGTGGTATCTTGATAGTAGTGCCTCGTTCCATATCACTGGGAATAAAGATCTCTTCAGTGACTTTGAGGTGAAAGACCTCAAGCAGAACATAGAGTTTGGAGATGATGAGAGGTATAGTGTTACCGGGATCGGTACGGTTACCTTTCAGAAAGAGTCTGGCTCCCCTCTCATAATCACATATGTGATTTATGTTCTAGGATTAAAAAAGAATCTTGTTTCTGTCGCAATATGCCATGAATTTCCCACAGAGGAAAGCAAGCAAGAAGGAGCCAGCAGTAGCAGTAGTAGGTGAAGCTCTCTAGCTTCACAATTCAAACTTGATTTAACTCTCATTGCATGCATGGACATCACTATAATGGGAAGTGTGTGTTATCTCAACAGTAGTGCCTCATTCCATATCACTGGGAATAAAGATATCTTTAGTGACTTTGAAGCAAAAGACCTCAAGCAGAACATAAAGTTTGGAGATGATGAGAGGTATAGAGTTACCGAAATAGGTACGGTTACCTTTTAGAGGGAGTCTGGCTCCCCTCTCATAATCACAGATGTGATTTATGTTCCAGGACTAAAGAAGAATCTTGTTTTCGTCGCGGTATTGGAAGATCGTGGCTATGATATGATATTTAGTAAGGGAACAGTTTTCCTTAGACACATCACCACAGGACAGGTGAAATAGATCAGTGTGCGAGTCAAGAACCTATATGATCTCAAGGTGAAAGATGCATGCAAATACTTAAGGAGCAAGGAAAATGTTAGAGACTTGGTGGCTGAGAGGGAGAATGAATTACCTCTTAACATGCAGCCCCAAAAGAAGCCTCAGAACCAATTTCAAAAAGTTGTGGAGTATCTACAATTAGAGAAGCAGAGAGGAGACCCAGTGGAGAGATCCACTCAAGCAGAGAAGAAGTAGCCTTAGAAAGTTGTTTAGCAGCCACAAATCGAGAATCAGAGAGGAGACCTAGTGGAGGCATCTGCTCAATCAAAGACCTCTAGTAGGGGTAAATTTTGATCCAAGTGGGAAAAGGGAGCATATGAAGCCATACCTCCAGGTGAGAGGTGGAGTGATTTGAAGTATTAGCCCCAAGAGTGCAGAAATTTGGGCAGGGTCCATTGAGAGGTTTTGTCTCACTGATCATTACCTTGCTACACGAGCCCACTAATACATAGTAGTGGGATGGATGAGTGGCGGTTGATGCAGTCACATATTAGGGTGACAAAGGAAGAGGCTACCAGCAATTAGATACTAGAGAGTGCAGAGCAGAGTTGACAGCAGTGTGGATGTAATAGAGGCAAAGTCATCAGAAGCACATAGTTCTGAATCGATAGAGGCAGAGCTATTACTAATCATAGACTTTGGTGACCGATGCATCATATTGATTCAGTTTGGATGTTTTTTTGTTTCAGAAGTTGCAGCAGTAACAACACTAGAGAGAAGTGTTGCATGAAGAACATTCCAAAGGTACCGGATCAGGATAGAGTTGAATTTATTTCTTGTTCAAAGGGAGTGTTGAAAATAGCAACAAGAAATGTTAAAAATAATAGCTATAAATTCCAATTTAATTTTTCCTTGAATTAAAGTGTGAATTAAATTGTAATTATATTCTCATAGCAACTTGTAATAGTTAATTAAGTTAAATTGACTTAGGAAGTTTGAGTTGGAAGTCTATCTAGAGTCATGTAGAGTGATCCCCAAATTTTAGGGACCCAAGATGAGTTCTTTTGATGTATAATTAGATAAATTAGTCTAACTAAGTTATAGTCAGTTAAACTAGTTCTAACTATTGGAGGAGCTATTAGAGGTTTAGTAATGGAGTAGTGCACCAGGGCATCACCAGTACCACACCAGTTAACTAAATATTCACTCATAAATAACTCATGCATGTCAGTTTAGAGGAAGACCTAGTTGAGATTAGAGTTCATAGATAGTGTGCTATCAGTTGTATAATTTTCTAAGTTTTACATATGGTGCAAGCAATTAGTTGAGGATCTATGTATGGATTGTGTACTTATGGAGAGGGAATTTCCACATTAAATAGAGACTAAATCTCTTAGGAATTTCCAAGGAAGTAGGGGCTTGAAAGGCTAGTAAATTGGCTAAGTGTTGGCGAGGGTCAGCCTAGGAAGTAGAGAGTTAGATTGTACTAGTGCAGGAATTGCTCAGGTTGAACAAGCATTGTATTTTCTTCTCAGATCTTCTAGTTAATGTAATATAGATAGTCAAGGTTTTGAGCGGTTGCTTTCCCTAGAGACATATTGTGTTATGTGCAGCTGAAATTCTTCATTTTCTACTTATTGTTTTCATTGATCAATTTTGGTTTCCATTGAAGAGTAGAGTAGATTATTGCCTTTTTTTTTAGTATATCGCATAAGTTGTTGAATCTATAGTAAAAATCTACAAATATTCCAAAATATTCCCGAGCCAAACAATTTTCTTCGTTGCTTCAACTACTACCACAGATTGTAGAATCTGCTAGAATTTATTGTGTTCACGAACTCCAAGAGACAACACCTAATCCAATACATAACCTGAAGTAGATACTCTAATTTCTTTATCTCCATCAAAATCTAAATCAGAGTATCCAATCAATTTGAATTCATCCGCCTGTGTATACTTGATTCCAAAGTCTTGTGTTCCCTTCAAGTACTTCAAAACTCTTTTTGCAACATATCAATGACCCTCACAAGGATTTTGCATAAACCTAGAGAGGATTCCAATAAAAAATGAAATTCATGGTCTAGTAGTAATTAGGTAGTTGATACTTCTTACGAATTGTTTATACTTCATTGCATCCTCAAATTATTTTCCTTCAGAGGATGTGATATTCAAATTTTTTTTCCATTGGAGTAGTCAAAGGATTGCACTCATCCATGCCAAACTTGTTCAACATATCTTCAATGTACTTCTTCTAAGGAATATAAACTTTGGATGTTGGGTTATTTCAATACCAAGATAGTAGTGAACATAGCCTAAATTTGTCATTTCAAAACCTTTCCTCAATTCTTTCTTTATCGATGTAATGTAATTCTCATTGTTCTTTGTCATTAAAACACCATATACATACACCACAAGATATATGATTGTTTTCCCAACTTTCTTGACAAACAAAGTTGCATCATCAAGATCATAATTTTTGAAATTGAGTTTCAGAACTTGCTCAGTCAATTTCTCGTACTAGGCTCATGGTGCTTGTTTGAGGCCATACAATTATTTTATAATATTACATACTTTGTGTTCCTGACCCTTCACAACAAATCCTTCTGCTTGGGACATAAAAACATTATATTTCATATCTCCATTCAAGAAAGTAGTTTTTACATCCATTTGATGGACTTTCCAACCGTTGTAATCTACCAAGACAAAGAGTGTTTGGATGGTAGCCCATTCTTCTATGGGGGAAAAATTCTCCTCATAATCAACCCTTTCCTTCTGTTCAAAATATTTTTCTACAAGCCTAGATTTATGTTTTTCAAGTGAGTCATATGTTTTATACTTTTTCTTGAAGACCCACATGCAACCAATTGGTTTGGTTCTGAATGGATGATCAACCAACGTCTAGGTGTCATTCTTTATCAAAGCATCATATTCTTTCTGCATCTCTTATTTCCATTCATCATGATAAGTGGTTTCTTTGAAGGAATTTGGTTCAAAATATGTAGACAAATTTAATTCACAATCATAAGAAACATCCATATCAACAGGTGAATTAGGATTGTTTAAATCACCTCCATTCTGTTTGGTTGAGCTTCTTGCTCTTGTCTTTCCAACCTCATCAGGACGAACATTTTCAAGTGCCTTTGTGAACCATGAGGACCTTTTGGAGATGGCCCAATTTTCTCAATTGACTAAGGTCGGGCTGAATCAAAATTTAGCCGCCCAATTTTCTCAATCACATCACTTAGAGTGCCATTTTGACAAGTGGTTGGAGCTTCATGCAGGGGAGAGAGTTCTTTAGAAAGAGACTCCATAGATTGATCTAGTATGGGGATCGCCCCTTCACGATGTGGAATATCATTATCAAACTCTTGAAAAGAGTTTTGATGTATGAATCTATCCAAGTGATCAAGATGTTTCTCAACAACATTGTCAATCTTGGAATATTCAAGAAATACCACATCTCTAGATATTATAAACTTATTGTTTACTTCATCATAGAGATGGTATTTTTTGGAGGTATCTAAGTACCCCAAGAAGATACATTTGTGACTCCTTGCACTAATTTTATTTCTTTGTTCCTTGGGTATTAAGGCATATCAGGTGGAACCAAAAACCATAAGATGTCTCACCGAAGGCATGTGGTCATAGCACATTTCATAGGGAGCGTTTTTTTTCCTATTATTTATATAGATATCACATAGAACTGCATCAACCCAAAAAATCAACTTAACATTCTTGAAAAACATCATTGAGCATACCATATTTAAGATTGTCATGGTCATTCTTTCAACTACTTTGCTATGTTTGGGATTATAAGGCACGGTTGTTTGAGGTTTGATTCCATGTTGGCGGAGATAGTTTTCAAATTCATTTGAAGTATATTATTTTCCATTATCAATACGAATACATAAAATATGATATTGTGCATCATTTTCAATCCATGCATGAAGTTTCTTGAATGTTTCAAAAGCCTCTAGTTTATTCATCAATAAATGTCATCATGTGTTTATTTCCATTTGAAAAAGGAATAGGCATTGGGCCACATAAATTAGAATGAATGAATTCAATCTTTCACATTGCTTAAGTTTCCTAGGAATGGTTGGAAATCCAGTAACACCATTTTCTTCAAAAAATGAAGGTTTTTATAGTTCAAATGTCCAAATCTAGCATGCCATAAAAGACTTAATGGAAGTATACCTTCATTATAGTGAGAACTATATGAAAATTTATGTGCACAAGAATAGGTTCCTTACAGCTTTAGAAATATTTCTTCTTCTATCCCAGTCATGACAAGTGAGTGGTTTGATGTTTTTCTGACCTCAACCTTGCCATCAAATATGTGAATGGAGTGTTCTTACTGGTGGATGTGGACCAAAGACAAAAAATTTCTCCTCAAATCCAGGAGGTAGATAACATCTAGTAGAAGAAAGTTTGGAAGACTGGACAGTTTGAGTTAGATGGTGCCAAGCCTTGATGGCTTTAGCTCTGACTTATCTACAAAGTAGACTACGCCGTCAACATTGTTAGTGAATTCTTCAAAGAAATATCTTCTAAAATTCATGTGGAAAGTTTCTCTTGAATCAAGAAACAAATGATGTTTCCATGAAGCAAGTGAAGCATTAAATAAGTCTTCAGTTACTTTAGTGTTGCAATGTGCCACAACATAATGAGTGGACTCGTGTGTTTTTTCTATCCCTTTATCTAATTATTTTACTTTATCTTTATTCATTTCCTATTTAATCTTGTCCCATGAGATCTTACGTGTGGAAGAATCGTAACCATTTCTATTACACTATATGTAATGAATATCAAACCTTTCTCCTTGGAAATATCTATCCCACCCCCACCTTCCCGCACCTTTAAAAATCTTCTTTCTACGTCCTCTTCTACTACGTCTTCCTTTAGAAGAATCATGTGCATGATTATTCACTTTTTATGCAAGGAACATGATTTCTTTAGATTGCTAAGAAGTTGTATTCTCCAAAAATCCTTCTCTCTTTCATCAAACTTCTTCTCAAGGTAGTGAAACAAAATCTCCTTAAGTTTGCCACTTGCTTGCAATGACTCAAGATAATGTGAATAAGTAGGATATAATTACTTGACATAAGCTATGAGAGGAACATCCATTTTAACTCCAGCAACTTCAATATCATGCATTATGGCTCTTATTTCTAATGCTAAGGAAAGAGGGTCATCATTTTTCAACTCAATATTGAACAACTTGATCATCAATTGAATAAATTCAAACTCAAAGTGTGACTAATATAATTCCTTCGGCTTCTTTAAAGTTTCAAAAGCATTTGAAAATGGTGAAATTTGACATCTCACCTCTTCATTTACTGACACTACAATCAAGGCATAGGCCTTGCTATTCTTTTTTTCCCAAATGGCAAACTCGTTGTCTAAAGTGGGCCTTTCAAGTGCATTGTCTCCTTCTCCTTCACAAATTCCTTCATAAATTTCATTGAAAATGAGGGTGTGTTTTATCTTCTTGTAACACTCATGGTATTTCTCTTTTCTAAAAAGAACCACTCCAACTATAGATATAAGTGAATGCATCATAAAAAATTGATTTGTTCCCAAAATAATTATAATAGATGCAACGAAAAATTGATGTATTTGAAGTAAAACTGATTAGATATGTCTTCAAAAATCATTAATTAAATATGTAAGCTCTCAAATATACCTCCATACAACATGCAATTTCATTACCATATAAAAGGGAGTGAATGGAACATACCATACTACATACCACTCACAACCTCCTTTGAAAAAGAGCTTGGATTTTATATGCCACATTCACTCTCATATAATACATTATCACTTCATATACACTTTATGGTTTTTAAAAAACACTCCATTCAAATCATAAGCGCAAACATAATATGCACCATAAAAACTTCAACGACCTGTAAGTACCCAACACGATCTTCAAAACATTGGAAAACTAATGCACGGTTTTCAAAAAAACCACCAACACACCATATTCAAAAGAAGGAACGAATGCATAGAAAAAATATAACTCCATCGCCTCAAAAATATTGAACATATAGTTAAAAGAAAATGCACTTACGCATCAAGGAATTTCATCATAGTTCAATGCATATCATGGCCTTCAAGAAACTATTTGACGCAATTCATTACACTATATAT
>APFE030682686.1:20053-52231 GCA_000404065.3 Pinus taeda
AAACAAATCTTATGCTATTCTTCTTCTCTGTTACCAAGATCATGAAACATAGATGAGATTTACAAAATAGAAAACATAAGACACAGTTTAGTATAACTTATTGTTCCATAGCATGACACAGGAATTCTGTAGCAAGTCCCAGAACATCCAATCCACCTTCAGATCATTCAGACACAGTGAACTTCAACAGCCATTTGTATTAACACAGTCTGATATATTACAGCGCAATTCAGAAAGAAGAAATCCTCAACCAACCCACCAACTAACAACCCTTATTACATTGTTCAGGGTTGTATTTATAGGCAAAATATCTACAAAAATAGATCTGATAGAAGATCTGAGGAAATAACTACAATTAACCTAACTTCTCTTGCAAGTAATATAAAAAATATCTATATAATGTTGCGCTGGGGGCAGCTGTTTAAAAAATGAGGCTATGTGTCCTTCGTTGTTATGCGCTGGCCATTTATCATAACTGCGCATTGGTCTCTGCTCTACTGCTCTTGAGTGGCTTTGATGTGCATTAACTGTGATCTGAGAGCCTTAAGTGGCTTCACCGCTTTCTTTGACTTTGATGGAGGTCTTTAATGTTCACCTGCTTTGATATTGTCGATCTAATATTCTTTGCCGCTTCACTGATACTTTTTTAATTGAATCTGGGCTTTATCTTTCCTCTGATACTCTTTAACATTTGAATCGGGACTCTCTTTCTCTGTTGATCCTCTTTAAACTGTTAAATCGCCTTTTTATCTCTTTTCGGCAAAAATGGCTGCTGCAAACCATGCGCTGGACTGGGGCTTTCCATTTTGGCCCTTTTTTCTTAGCGATGCGCGATTAGCGCTAAGCCTGCCCCTGTTTTTCTTTCTGGGCTTCCTAAGTAGTGATTTCGCCTTTGCGCGTTTTTTCTTGGCGGATGACGTCAGCGTGATGTCAGCGGTGGTACGGTGGATGACATCAGCATGACGTCAACGGTGGTACAGCGGATGATGACGTGGCAGGGTGATGTGGATGATGACATCATCATGACATGGTGGCAAGGTGATGACGTCAGCGGGTGACGTGGCATAGGTACAGCACAGTGGCAGGCGACGTGGCGGCATCGTCATGCAATGATGTAGGCAAGCGGGGAGGGCAGTAAGCAGTTTGCGTCGAACCGCTTTTGGTACGGGAGTGGTATGTGTCAGGGGCAGCCTGATGCAATAGGAGGCCGACAGCTGTCCCAGCGTACGACGGTGAAACCATCGACCATCGGGTACTATCGTACCGCTATGAAGGGGCGCCCGATATTCATTAGGGCCGTCGGATCTGGGAGGGTCGATCCTATGGTGGACGGGAGGGCAATATGATCGAGGTTTAGTGGAAAAGCGCGCCCGATAATGGTTAATTATTTGCGGCCTCGGGTGGTTAAAACCTTAGGTTTTGGGTTTAATGTGTTTTGGCGTGGGACTATGGTTATTCATTAATCGGACATTAATAAAATCCAAATGTAATGTGCGCGGAGGGTGGTTTGAACATAGTTATTTATTTAATAGGGTGTTAAATAAATCCTAAGGGAAATGAACGTGGAGGGGCTAACAATGGTCCCAAATGGCCCTAATGTTTCCCGACTTTATTGATATAGCTACAGTTTCCATGGGGGGGAATATTTAGTGTTATTTGGGGTTTTTATATAGTTTTTTGCAGAATAGGGGGAGGGGAAATGATTTAGGGAGTTAAATAATAGGGTTAGATGTTAATCTGAGGTCTTTGGAATGCAAAGGAGGGGATGCATGCTAAGTTTATTGAATGGAAACTTAAGCATAGGGAAATGAATGGATTGTGTAAAGATTAATTTTTACACAAGAAATGTGGCTTCTTTTCACTAAGTCAACTCAGATGTCAACTTGGTTTTTAACAAGAATGGAGTGAAAACCAGACTGGTTGGGTTGATCCCAAGGTCCTCAAGGGGATGTTAGTGAGTGATTTGGGAAATAAGAAGAAGGGGGAGTTAGAGATGCCCTGCTTGATCTGATCAAAATGGAAAAGTACCTCAAAACTGTGATCTGGATAGATATAACACTTGAAAACATGAAATGGATCACATAGCTTGATTTTTGCAACCACAAAACTACTTACCCAGCCTACTTTACCTAGCATTTTTCTTCTTTTGGTTTGGGTGCACTTGAACTAGCAAACCCAGCTTTTCAACTTTTTTCTTTTTTACTGGCCTCCTATCTACATCTATACTTATTTCATCCAGGGGCTCAGATTAGGCTGTTGAGCACCCTTGCTTCTCTACCTATCTAAGAATCTGCCAATATTAAGCTGTTTGGACAGATAATGATTCTCTATATTCTACAACAGGAAATTGAAACATAGGGAGACGAAGATTAAGCTGTTTGGACCTCCCTTTAACTGAAAATTCTTCAAAAATGGAATAACTGATCAAAATTGGAGTACAGTAGTGGCACTTAGGCTAGCAAACTCTCATGGCATCCCTTTTGGCTTCTGTTAGCAAATATGGAGCATTGCAGCATGCAAAGTATGACATATTTGGCATGTAAAAATGTCCATCATGAAAGATGAATAACCTGCTGCAGTAGGAGGCTAACACCACATACCATTGGAGAGATATTTCTAGGTATTTACCAACTATGCGACTTTCAGGAAAAACAAAGATGATCTCTTGAGACATAATCCTCTCCAAAGTCTGGGACTCACCAGCCAGCATAGTTAGCATTTTATGGCTTCTCCACTAAGCTTACTACTATGATGATTCTCTACGGAATACTCCAACAACTATGGGACTCCCCCTAAACTGCATTCTCCATAATGCTAAGAATTGTTGCCTCTATCCTTAATGCTAGTCCAATTGACATCAATGCCAACAAACAAAGTGCCAACAACCATTCAAACAATGCCAATTGTCTAACAAGATCAATTAAAGCTTCATAATCTTCAATATATCCCAACTTTATTGCAATTAGTAGATAGATTTGTTATTAAATGTGATGGTACATTAGAATATGTGTCTGCATCTTTAGATTCATGGGAGTATCCTGTTGATTTTATGATTTTAACTCCCAAGAATAATTTAGGAGGCCATCCATTGATCCTTGGTATACTTTGGCTAGCTACAACTATTGCATTTATAAATTGTAGATCTGGTGATATGTACATTTTTTATGGCAGTTCTACTAAGAGATTCACATTATATCCACTTGTAAAACCAATAATTGAAATAAAAAGTTAATTTTGGATTGATGATGAAATGAAGACTTTTAGGATATTCAACATGTATTTACTCTTTAACAAATCGATGAGGAGCATTAGTTAATCAAGCAAATGAACAATAATGATTCTTCTTCATGTTGTGAACAAGCTTAAAGTTTTCAAGGACATTATAATATTGAATATTTATCATCTCAACAATCTAAAATAGATTACATTCTATATAAAAGTTTGGCAATTCTCTAGAAGAAAATTTTCTAGGCAAAACATTAAACATTAATAAGAACTTGAAATAATTTCAAAAGAAACAACAGATAAAGATGCTACAAGAATATTCTTTTGCATATGCATGGGAATACAGTGATATGAATGGAATTGACCCTAGTACATGTATGCATCATATTTACATTGAGGAAAATGCCAAACTAGTAAGGCAACCACAGAGAACGATGAATCCTAATCTGAGAGAAATTGTTAAGGAGGAACTAAAAAAATTGCTCAATGTGAATTTGATTTATCCAAAATCAGATAGTCAGTGGGTTTCACCTTTAGTGATTGTTCCTAAGAAGATTGGAAAGTGGAGAGTGCACATTGACTATAGAGAACTAAATAAGGCTACTTTAAAATATAATTTTCCAGTGCCTTTCATTAATCAAGTATTAGATACCTTAGCAGGGAAGAAATATTTTTCATTTCTTGATGGTTTCAGAAGATATAACCAAATTCAACTAGCACAAGAAGATCAAGATAAAAAAACTTTTACATGTCCATGGGGTACGCATGCTTACAAAGTACTTCCTTTTGGGTTATGTAATGCACCTACAACATTTCAAAGATTAGTTTTAGGTATCTTTTCTGACTTGATTCATGATTGCATAGAAGTTTACATGGACGATTTCACTATCTATGGAAACAATTTCGAAGAAGCTCTTGAAAAACTAGAAAAAAGTTCTCATTAGATGGAAATAAACAAATCTTTCATTGAGTCATGAAAAATGTTTTATGATGTTTAATGAGGAAATTGTTTTGGGTCACCATATTTTAGGTGATGAAATCAAGGTGGATGCATCTAAGGTAGAGGAAATTTCTAAATTTTCAATTCCTACTTGTCAAAGAGATGTTAGAAGTTTTCTTGGTTTTACATGATATTATAGAAGATTCAAAGAAAACTTCACAAAAATAAATTCTCGACTCTTTAAATTTCTAACAACAGATTGTGATTTTGTTTCGAATTTTGATTGCCATAAGGCATTTGAATTATTAAAATAGATCATTACTGAATCATCAATCTTAAGAGGGCTTAATTGGTCCTTCCCTTTTCACATTTCAACTGATGCTTCAAATACAACCTTAGGAGCTGTGTTGGGATAGAAAGATTTGACTCCTTATATAATTTATTACACAAGTAAAATTTTGACTCTTGTAGAGTTAAAATATACAGTAATAGAAAATGAGTTTTTCACTATTGTTCATGCCATCAATAAAGTTCGACATTATATTATTGTTTATGAAACTTTCATTCATACAGATCATTGTGCTATTATATATTTAATGAATATACCAATTACTAATGGTAGGATTACTATATGATTGTTATCATTATAGGAATTCAATATTACCATTTTGGATAGGCCAAAAAAGGAAGACACAGTTGTTGATTTCCTTTTCTAGGATGCAAAATGATAATATTGATACCCCTGTAAAGGATAATTTTCCCGATGAAGATATTTTTGCAGTATCTAATAAAACTCCTTGGTCTGCACATATTACTAAATTTTTGGCTACAAGAAAGTTTCCCCGACAACAATCAACCAAAGAAAGAGAGAAAGTTATCAAGACCAATGCACCTTACTCATGGATAGAGCAAGAACCGAAATGGACCTGACCTGATAATCCAGAGATGATGAACCTTGTGGAGGACACTATGCTGATAGAAGAACTGCATACAAATCCCTTCTTCTTGGATATTACTGGCCTTTTATTTTTACAGATTCCAAGGAATATGTCAAAAGATGTGACCATTTCCAAAGAATGGGAAGGCCCATACAGTCAGATGAAATGCCTCTACAACCCTAGGTACTGGTAGAGACTTTTGAAAAATGGGCTCTAGACTTTGTTGGTCCAATTAACCTTCCATCTAAACAAAATAAGTTTATCATTGTTTGTACAAATTATGTTACAAAATGGGTAGACGCTAAGCCACTTCCTTTCATTGTTGAAAATGTTGTAGCTGCACTTCTTTTTGAGGATATTTTCACTCGTTTTGGTTTCCCAAGGAAAATTGTGATAGATCAAGGTGCTGAATTCACATCCAAGTTGGTGCAGAAAATTATGGAGCTATACAAGATCAAACATTGAAAATATACTCCATATCGTCTAGAAGCCAATGGGTAAGTGGAATCCACCAATAAAGCACTTGAAGTAATCCTGACCAAGATTGTACACTGGCACTGAAGAGATTGGGCAGCTATGGCTTCGAGAGGCACTTTGGTCATACCACACCACATGGACGAACACTTCTGGACATACTCCCTATGAGATTGTATATGGGAAGCAAGTCTTGCTTCCAATTGAATTCCAGGTGGAAACTTTTAGAACAACAACAAAGTTGGGGCTAGATTTATCTGAGGATCAAAAAAAAAAGTCTGGCACAACTGAACATGCTAGATGATATTCGACAAGATTATATACAAAGAAAAAATATAATTCAACAACAAAGAACTAGATGGCATGAAAAATTAATTAAAGTCAAGAAGTTTAAGCCAGATGATTGGGCTCTTCTTTTTTATTCTAAGTTTAATTCTAACACAATAGCTTGGTCCCTATGAAATAAATATTGTTTTTGATAATGGAGCAGTTAGAATCAAGAATATTGATGAAGAAAAGGTTACCTTCCTTATCAATGGGCATAGGTTAAAGCTATAGCATAAGCCCTTGACTAGAGAAGAATTTGTCAAATATTTGCAAGAATATTCTAATTTGTAGTTATTGAAAAGGGAAGATTCCTCTCGAAGGACAATATTCTTACCTTATGCAAGCTCATAGCAAGATGCTCATTTCCCACATGTGTTACAATTCATGACGAATGGGTGAAACTCTCTGTGGGTATTTGAAGCTATGTCCATTACATCCACCAGATTGAATTCGATGAAATCCAAACCAAAATGGTAACCCTAATTGAGAATGTTTTCCATCAATTTACAGACCACGTGGTTGTTTGATTAGGGTTGGAAAACCTAATATGTTCCATATGGAAGAACATTAACAAGAAGCAAATTCTTAATTGTCATACAATAATTAATTCCTTGACTTCTACCATATTCTCACCACACATTGACAAACCTGCAAGTTTCCCCAAAATTATTATGGATAAACACAATAACAAATATTTCCAGTTCAAATACTGTAGGTAGTGAACACTATAAATAATGCTATAAAAATCTATTGAGCACCTATTGTTGCTGTGACAAACACCCTCCAAAATGTTTCCTGCACTTTAATTTTGGAGCCTCCTTGTGATCTTATGATTTGTTCTTTCAATTTGATTGATAGTTTTCTAAATACTCTAAGAGTTGAAACCGCTTGTTTACACATGCTTAGTCTTTGATGCATTCATAAGAGCACCCATTTCTAGCATGTATAACAAGTAGTGTCTACCCTTGAAGATAGGCATTGCGAAGTCATTGAGAATAGTGCTTTCACAGTCTTTGGAAATAGTGCTTGTGCATTGTTGGTAACAATGATTGTGAAATCCTTGGTGATAGGCATTGCACAACTCCTAGACAATGCATAGTCCCCGATGAAAATGCTTGCGCAATTGATAGGGATAGTGATTGTGCAATCCCTATGCATAGTCAGTGCACAATTCTAGTTGACAGTGAGAGTGCAATGCTTCCAATTAGTGTTATCACACGTCTTAGTGGCAACGACATCACTCTTGTCTACTATCCTTATATAAAGAGACTAAATCGTAGCTCTTTTCAGAATCATCTTTCAATTTCGATCTCTATACATTGATTCATCAAGAGAATTCTCTCACTCTTAGTTGCAACTGTAATATCATTCGAGTGATTTTCTCAGCTTTTTCTCTCGCGCACTTTTGCTTTCATAAGTGTTGCTTTCACCTTCGTGAATGTCTTTTTTGATTGGTTTCACTTTTGAAAGTGTCTCTTTTGCTTTATTTTACTTTCAGATGTGTTTCTTTCACATTATTCAGATTTTGTAAGTGTCATTTTCACTTATTATTACTTTCACAATTGTCACTTTTTCCTTCTTTCATTCTTGTATGTGTCGCTTGTGATTTCTTTGTGTATCTCTTTCACTCTTGCATGTGTCGCTTTCAATTGTTTTCATGAATCTTAATAGCACGTTGGCACACTTCCTAGAGGTAGCTCCAACACACCCTCTTGCACTAGTTGATGCTATCTATCCTTAGAACATGTGTTGGACACATTCTTATGGCATAACACACCTTTTGGTTGTGTTGCAACACTTGTGTCATAAAGGTACATATTGATTGTCACACTTGGAGACAAGTGTCGTTTTACTCTCATTTTACTGTACACTTGTTTTTTTTGGGTAATATGTGTTTTCTTGTCATGTGATCAATTGAATATGTGTGTGTGGTCATGTATAATACCTGTTACGTGCTCTTACTCTCTTGTCTCATTGATCTCACACCTAGCCAATTTTGGAGTTCACCCCTATCCTCACACCTTGCGCAACTCACGAGCACACTCAACCCTCTAGGAAAGTGATGAGTAATCTGCACACTCCTAAGTATTTGTGATGTAATCCTTACCTCTTGTACCTATGCACTTTGCCCATATTGAGGACAAATTCCTCCAATTGTGAATTGAGCAACCTTGGAGTACAAACAATCAACCTTGCTACTTAGCCTTGCCCACTGTGCAATATATGATCCATCCTACCATGTATTTCACATTGTGTAGTTGCACCAGACATTGAGGTCATCTCAAGACTCCTGTGATGCCTAACTAAGCAGTTCTTTGAGCCTCCTCTTCAATCACACTTGCACTACATACTTACAATGCCCTAACATGCCTCCCTTGTCTCCCTAAATTCATCAACTATGCAATTTGTTGTCCAACCTTGCCTCAAATACACATTGTACATTTTAGTGGACAATGGTGCCATCTCTAAATCACCCTAGTGCTCAACTATGTAATCCATGAGTCTCTCCTTCATCCATTGTGCATTGCACAGTTACAATGCCTAGTTTACCACTCTTTCTAAATGAACTTGTCCACTGTGCGATCCTTGAATTCCCTTCTCCCTAGCTAAAATGCATTGTGTAGTTACAATTCCTTGATCCTCACCCTCAGCCTCCTAACTTTGTGCACTGTGCAATCCCTAGGATTCTCTCTCAGTTATTGTGCATTGTCCCATCATAAGAAGCCTCACATGAGAAAATGTAGAATCACTGATTGTGGGACTGATGTTTTCTTGTCACGAGTGAGTTTCATTTGCAAGTGACATTACCCTATCATGGCATGATGATGATCAAGGAGGTTAACAAGAAGAGGTTAAAAGGACACATGTGGAGACAAGTCACAAAGATACTATCTTGCAAGAATAGAGGAATCTTGAACCACTACAGAGAGATGGAAACTCATGCTCACGTAAAAGTTTCTAACATTGAATCTTCAAACCCTTTGGAGGGTGAGGATGAAGCACCTAGTAGATAAATCATGAATAATCAAAGACATGGCAATAGAAAAAATAAATTTCCATTGATACATTACTATGAAGATTTATGTTACCATAACCAAGTCATGGCTTCTTAAAATGTCACCAGAATATCCATATGTTGTCAAAGTGTTTTTGCCACATTATTTGTGGAATATAATTGTGTAATTTCCAAAAAATGAGAAAATGTAAAATGTGTGGAAGCCCAAGGTCCCACATGGAATATGAAAAGTCACTAGATAGTTATAAAGTCATGTAGAAGCTCAGAGTCACATAGGAATTTGAATAGTCACATGAGAGCTCAAGAGTGATGAGGGAAGATCAAAAGTCACAAGGGAGGTGAAGGGTCACCTCATTTGAAATAGATAAACCCTCATAGCTCAAGCAAAAAAACTTCAGACTTTTCACCTTGGCTTCTCTAGCGTGACATAGTAAAGAAGATCATTCTTTGGAGGAGCAAGTGGTGATTTAATGTTCCACTATTAGGGCTAGTGCTGCAACATTGTAATTGTGTATCTTGGAACTTTCACTTAATAAATGAAGCTCTCAGTGGGGGTGCACTTTCATGCATGCATCGTGGATGTTATAAGAGTATTATTTTAATGTTTTCTGTATATGTTTACATTCATACATACTAAAGAAAAATGAACTATTTCATTGGTTGTGGTATGTATCTTGTTGAATGTGTGTTGATACTTTCTTTTATGATCGTTGTTATCTTGTGAACTACTTTGTAGGTTAATCAACAATTCTTTCTATGCTTTTGTGTGTCTCTTTTAGGAGAGTACTATTAATTTTCTTCTAGAGGCCCACTCTTTCTTTCCCTTCCATGAAAGTATCTTATATACATTACAATTGTATACGTCACAATGTCAACTTGCTTGTTTCAAAGGTTGTGTGCATAATCTCTTATGTTCATAATTGTAGCCAAGGCAAATATTTAAGACTAATGGTGGTCGGGCCTATTATCAGAATGGGGCTCCTACTCCAAATGGTGTGAGGTATAGGTGGGACTTCATACTAAGGGGACCCCCTCCTTGTTTTCGGCATCTAGCATTGTCGACAGGATTTGCGCTAGAAGGAGGGCCAAATGACAAACCGAGCTTGTTGAGTTTATTTTGAATATTCATCTTGAAATGGGTCATTTCCAGATCATAATCCTGAGTTTTTTTTCCAAAGAAATTGATCTTACAATCCCTGCAGAGCTTATTCATGAGTTGTTTTAGTTTAAATTTGATGGAGAGGGTGAACTAATTGTGCTTGGTCATATATTTCAATTTTTTGACTTCTATCTTTCTAATAGAATACATTGCAAGGATGTCATGGCTAGACTATTCACCCTCACGATTGAAGGTTGTGTTAAGCATTGGTGTCACACATTACCGGTTGGTTCTATTCGCTCATTTGATAAACTTATTAAGGAGCTTTGTGAAGCTTTTGACAGGTACAATTATAAAGATGTATATAAAGGGATCAATCAACTTAGAATGAAACTCAATGAATTAATAGAGGATTTCCTTGATCAATTTCTTCACCTTTTCTACGAGTTTGCTGAAGAAGATATGGATTGGGATTTCTTTGGTAAGAATTTTTAGCCTTTGGTTCTAGTCTCCTTGAAACAATTTAGATTAGATTCTCTCGATGATTTTTCTCTTCCAACTTTGCTTGAGCATGAGACACCTCCATCCTTGGAGGAGGAATCTATTACTCCTTTTATTCCTTTCCCTCCTCCTTTCTCATTACCAAACAAATATGTTCCCTGTGTTGAGGTTAGAGTTGTGAAATTTGGAAACCAAATTGCTAATATGTTCCTCCCACATTCATCTTCTTCTCATGAGTTTGTTTTCATCCAAAGAAGCATTCATGGTTCTCATGATTCCATCAAATTTAATGTGGAGGTTGATCCCTTGATTCTTCAAGATAACACTAACAAGCAAAACATTAATCTTGAGTTTGATTAAATTGAAAGAGTGTTTATTTGAGGGATACATGCCATCCTCTATCATTTACAACTCATGACCCTCTGTACCTTGATTTGCTTAACCAATCCGCTCCACCAGTAATTTTTCCAGATATTGTTTATTTTCAATTTGCTGGCTCATATGGTGATTAGGTACAAGGAGGCTATATCTCATACGTAGAGGAGCAAAAGGGTGAAGAATTTTTTCACAATTCTTCCCTCTTTTAGATCCCTCCATGTTAAAATGATGATCAATCATCTTGCGATCTTGATAACCAATCAAATGATCTAAAAACCCTTAAGTTGAAACCTTAGACAACCATCGCTTTGACATTCATGTTTTTACTGACATAATAAGTAGTGAGTGCCCAAGTACATTGGATGATATTTTATTTCCTAAAGAAGACTAATATTTGCAAGGCTTTGACCAAATTACTGAGCAACCTTTTCGTAGTTCACAAACTCCCGTTTTGGAGTGGGATAATCGTTCAATTCATGATTCTCTTGATATTCCTATGATCCATACATTGTTAGATACTAAACCAAAGGAAGTTAGATTGCCATATTTTTGAATATTTAATATACCCCGTGAAAGAAGAGCAATGCCAATCCAAAAATCACATTGGTATGCCATTATTTGACCATTATGTTGATGAAAGTTATGATGATTTAATTAATCTTTAGCCTTCTCATGATATTCTCTTTAATTTACTTTTCCGCCATTACCAAGGAAATTTCCTAGGTGAAAGCGAATGTTTAAATGATCTCATGGAACATAAAATGCATAATGATCTGTTATCTTTGCAAGTTGATATGAGCACCCAGGTTGTGGATTTTGAATTAGATGCAGTTGTGACTGAGGTCCCTCCTCTTGAGTCTTTTCATCTTTTTTTCACCTTTAGCACACTATTCATTGTACCCGGATGTGTTTGATGAGCCTACTACACCATCATTTTATTTCAATTCTTTATGGTTTTTACCTTGATGGTTTTGACCATAATTAGGTACATGATGATGTTGTTTCACAATTAGAAGATGAAAAGATTGAATCTGTTGTTCATGACTTTTTCATTTGTAAATATTTCATAGGTCAGGAGGAATATGTTATAGATGTTCAAGGGAGCCCTTTGACAGATTCATCGGGATTCTTTACCCATGAAGAGTTCCATATGTTTAATCTTAAATATGATCAAGTCAATGGAATTAACAATATTTTCAAAAATACATCTCATGATAGTGGTGCATATATACATGAATATCTTTCTAAGCCACCCAAATTTTATGATCCATCATTTGAAAGTTTAGGGACTTGTATGGAAGCTAAGACACTTCAACTCTTGCTGATGGTTATGTCAGGTTATTTCAATCCTGATGCGATCCCCGAACTAGGTTGGATCTAGGTTTTCTTACTTGATTCTTTCCTTAACATTGTTTAATTGGATGTGAGCTCACTCTTGAAGGATTTTGATAATTTTCAAGTTAATTCTCTTAATCCTCAAGTTAGAGTTTCTGATCAGATAAAATATTATCCCTTGGTTATGTTTCCTTCATGTGAATCTCTTGCACCAGACCTAGGGTTGGGGAACATGTCTTTCGCGAGATTACACATCTTTAAAACATGCCATTATGATTATTAGACAAAGATCATTACCATTTTAAAGACTTTTCCCTATTGAATTCTTCTGTGAATTATCATTTTCTTATCTTTCTTGTGTATGTTATGAAGTTAATCGTTCTTCTGGCACAATCAATCCCTTTGCGCCTCATTCAATGTTTGAGTCATTTGGTGGATGCAATTACTCAAGCTCATATAAATGTTGGACCTGAATTAATACATACTTCTGATCTTTTGTCAGCCTCTCTTATTGTTCTTTGTTTTCGGACTTTGTTATACCAACAATTAGTGTTAATTCTTCTGAATTTTATGTCGTTGGTCTATTCTTTAATCAGATACAAAGTAATGATTTTCTATATTGTAAAGAGGAACCAATTATTTCCGAGCATTATCATGTAAGGAATAAGATTCACTAATTCGAAGCCCTTCTAAAATCTCTCAAATTGATGCATCCTTATCTTTAAATAATGGAACACCTCATGTGTTAGCCATCAGATTTGATCAATGCACCAACCTTAACTATCATCTCCTTAATTATTTTCCCATCATCAAGTATGATGACAATTGTTGTTGGTTTATATTTTATTCATCTCTTTATTACTTAGATACCTGTTAAGGGGTTGGGGCACTTCAACATTTGCTAAATGTTATGTCAGGTCTTCACGTTATTGATGAAGTGTCTGAGTGAGATCAACTTATGTTTTCTTCGTTTAATCTTTCTCATAAGACAAATCTGATAATTAAATATTTATCTTTACAATTTTTTCAATCTGATTCTTTTTATGATTTGATTGCCGATTGGTTGGAGGAATCATATCTGACAATTTCAATTGTTAACAGTAAGTTCCAACACTATCTTGGACTTAATACTTATGGATGTATGTCTGAAAGGTGTTTTAAAGACATTCATGTTCATCATCCTTGTTATTGTGGTAATCTTGCAGATTGGATAGAGTGAGCTTCTAAATCATACATTTATGCTTACAACCTTGACATTCATTCTTATGTACAGGTAGCTCAAGTAAATATCTTTAGTTGTGTACATTATTTTATTTATTCATTAATCGTTCATATCTTTCAATTTATTTTTTAGGAGCAACTTGAATGGTTACATTGGAAATTTCTCTTCACTTAATCCTGACCTTCGAGCTAGTTAGATTGGAAGTCTAGTTGCCTTTTATCTTCTTTTTTTCATTATGTTGACCCTACATTTTGTTCCTCATCTAGTATTTGCATTTTCTTTGTTTTATTGCTTCCTGTCTTGCATGATGTTTTCATTTCCGTCTTACATTTGTTCTCTTTTTCTGCTTTTTCTTTTCTTGTTTTGTCATGTATTTCTTTTCCTATTTGTTTAATAAGGCTGTGCATGAATAGTGCTGATGTTTGGCTCAAAGGTATTGTGGCAAAGATTTGAAAGGGAAATTGTGATGATGAATGACGTTTGGATAATTTGTGATTCCCTTATTTTTTTGGGTTTACATATCTTTAAATTCAATGACGTTTGGACGGAAAATATGATTCATTCCAGAAGAAAAACCTTTGGTGAAACTACAAAACTTGTATATGTTTTAGGATCTTCATTCTTGAATCAGCCTTGTAATTGAATTTGTTTCGACTTGTCAAATCAATCAAGTAGAGAAGGGAAAGGAGAAAACCTAAAACAAGCATATCTTCTTCATATATCTTTTATTCCCTCAAACAAGGAACAACTTCTCTTTCTCGTTAAATAAGTTTGGATCATGCTTCCACTCTGTTGCAATAAACATATGCCAAAGCATATTGAAAATAAATAAAGTATGAAGAAAAGAAAGGCTTCCTGCGCAAAGAGGTGAAGTAAGAAACTTCGCCATGGTACAAATAGGCCTGCTGTCAACGAGGTAATGCTTATGATTCCTAATGGTGACTCCATCATGTTACTAAATAGACTCACTATCAGTGAGAAACGTCGGGTAAAGTGCTTAATTATGAACACTAAAATCTCAGGTATACTCATTATCCTTTTCCATAATCAAAATAGTTAAGGTATAAGTAGTCTTATAAAAGTGTTTAAAGTCGAGAAAGGGATAAGAGAGACTATATCTTTAACCAGGATATGTGGAAAAAATGGAGTGACATAAATGATGAATCAATACTTCCTAAATACTAATACGTTTTTCTTAAAGTTATACCTAAATAAAGAAGCTAGAGTTATTTTAGTGTGTCACCAAGTGTTGTCGCTACGAGAAACACCCTTCAAAATTTTGCTTACACTTGAATTTTGAAGCCCCCTTGTGACCTCATGATCTGTTGTTTCAAGTTGATTGATGTTTTTCTAAAGACTCTAAGTGTTGAAACCACTTTTTTACACATGGTTAGCCTTTGATGCATTCATAAGTGCACCCATTTCTTGCAAGTCTAACATTCAGTGTCTACCCTTGAAGATAGACATTGTGCAGTCCTTGAGACAATGCTTATAAATTATTTAGAAATAGTGCCTGCACAGTCCTTGGTAACGATGATTGTGCAGTCCCTGATGACAATGCTTGTGCAGTTGATAGAGACAATGACTATGCAATCCTTATGCTCAGTGTGTGATTCTAGTTGATAGTGTGAGTGCAATGCTTCTAGTCAGTGCTATCACACCTCTTAGTGGCAACAACCTCACTCTTGTCTGCTCTCCTTGTATAAAGAGTCTAACTCAACGCTCTTTTCAAAATAATCTTTCGCTTTCGAGTTCTATACACTTTGCGGCATGAGGAGCATTCTCTCACTCTCAATTGCAACTATATTATCATTCATGTGAGTTTCTCAATTGTTTGCGTACTTTTGCTTTTGTAAGTGTTGCTTTAACCTTCGTGACTGTCGTTTTTGCTTGCTTTCAGTTTTACAAGTTTCATTTTTTATTTTTCATGTGTTGCTTTCTGTTTCTTTAGCTTTTTCAAGTGTCATTTTCACTTATTCTTACTGTCAAAAGTGTTGCTTTTTCCTCCTTCATTCTTGCATGCATCGCTTGTGATTTCTTTATGTGCCACTTTCACTTGTTTTAATGCATCTTAACAACACCTTAGAAAACTTCCTAAAGGTATCTCCAACACACATTCTTAAACTAGTTGATGCTATATATCCTTAGAACATGTGTTGGACACATTCTTATGGCATAGCACACTTTTTGGTTGCGTTGTGACACTTGTATTGTAAAGGCACATATTAAGTGTCACACTTGGAGACAAGTGTCGTTTCACTTTGCGCTTGTTAGTTTTGGGTACTATGTGGTTTCTTGTCATGTGCTTGGTTGAATGTGTGTGTGATCATGTTTAATACTTGTTACATGATTGTACTCTCTTGTCTCATTAATCTCATACTTAAAAAATTTTGGAGTTCACCCCTATCCTCACATTTTATGCATCTCATAAGCACACTCAGCCTTCTAGGCAAGTGATGAGTACTGTACACACTCCTAAGTATTAGTAATGAAATCCTTACCTCTTGGACCTGTGAATTGTGCCCATCTTGAGGATAACTTCCTTCAACTATGCATTGAGCAACCTTGGAGTACAATCCATCAATCTTGTTGCTTAGCCTTACCCACTATAACGAAAAAAGTTTGTACTCTGCAATAATCTTCAGAATACTTCAAAGACAAAGACATTCATTGTAGGATAAATAATTATATATAAGAATATTTGAACACAAGTAAGATGATAATACAAATTAGAGTGAGGGTCTACTTATATACCCTAGGCAGGTACCTTTTCACATACGATCATGTCCATAGAGACACACCTCTTCATTATTAACTACTAGTTCATTACTCATTATTAATGTTTACATTTTTATTATTTTTATATAAATTATATCCATAACACTGCCTTCCTCTTCAAAAAGCTTTATCCTCAAACCTTATTGATGACAAGACATGTCATCTACTTCGTTTTCCTGTAATCTATTTGTATCCTTAGTAGTTCTTCTAGTTGTCATTTTTGTTGATACATGATTATAGTATCCTTTGAGAGACATGTAAAATCATTGAAATAAGAAGGGATCTGACCATCCTAAATCAATCTTTTGTAGAATCTTGTAATTATGGAAACTTGTGATGAATTGTTATCACCAAATTGAATTGTGCAAACTTCAAATTTCTTTGGAACATAAGTTTGTTGTTTACGTTCTAAGTGATATATATTCGTAGATTGGTTGAAGTGTTTATTCTTTTGATTCAAATATAGATAAGGATTTCTTCTTGTTTGACCTTCCTTTAACATGTGTGTGGTAATTTCTTGACTTACTTTAGGTATTGATGTAGATGAGTTGGTTATAAAATATTCACTTGGAATTTTCATTGTTTGAACTGCAACATTTGAATATGTTTTTATTTCAACTGATTGGTTAACTTCTTGAGTTGTGATGTTGACTGGATCGGTATTCATTCCTCTTTCTTCAACTTGGACTAAAAACTTCGACACTTCTTTCACGATAAATTATTCTAAATTGATGTTCAACGATTTCTTAGCAGCCGTAAGTTTCTTAATTTGAGTGAGTGGACTTTGATTATGGTTTTTGAGACGTAAGAGTTCCTCATTTGCTAAGTCAACTTTATTTTGGTATTCAAGCTTCTCATCTTTTAAACACTTGATTTGTTCTAATAACCTTTGGTTAAGGTTCTTTAAGCATAAATTTTCTTCTTTTTTTAATAGACTTTCGTTGAGTTTCTTTTTAGAAATTTCATTTTCTTGTTTTAACTGGTGCTTCTTAGCTTTACATTTTCTAACGTGTGCAAGTAGTTTTTGTTTATGTTCCTTCAAACATGAATTTTCCTTGTTTTTGTTGGATATGACTTCTTCAAGCTCTTTCCGCTTCTTTGATACAATTTCTGGATTCTCTTGAAACATTAGTTTCGAAATATCCTTAATGTCTTTTGAAGAAGGCATTATCAGTTTCGATTTTGTTGTCATGTCTTGGAATGTGACCATCTTCTTCTTGTAAGGTAACATCAATAATTTTTTTTCTTTATTTAATATGAACATGCCTAATTCCTTGAACCAAGGTCGATCGAGAATTATGTCAACCTATTTGTCAAGCATAGTTATGATACAAAATTGAGACATATATTCATAATGATAATCTATCACTTGTAAATAATAATTTCATACTCTTTTTCGCCAAAAATACCTCTTCTTTCGCCTATATTTGGCTCTAGAATTAATAGTTGATTTGCCAAATTAATATTGATGTAGTTATTATCTGTGTTTGTAGTAGTAGCGATACTAATCTCTTTCCCTTGGATACACCCATTTAATGTAAATAATCTATAATCTACAATTGGAATACCTTTATAAGATAATATTCCTTCTTTTATTCCCAAATTAGAATCCACTCTTTTTTGTCATTAATAAATTCCGTTTTATTTTCAAACAATATTACCATAATATTTCTCTTTAAACTTGGTATTGTAAGTTTTAGGTATTATTTTTTTATATATTCCCTTTTAATATTCCATATAAATTATAACTTTTTTTACTCTCCCCAACTTCTTTTAATATATAGATATATTTTTTCGAATATATAACTTTATTACTTTTTAAATTTATAAATGCACTAAAGATTTTTCAAAATAACTTTAGTAAATATGCTTTGACTTTGTTAGCGACTTCACAATATTCCTTTTTATATTTTATATTATGTACTAACTTTATACAATTAATATAATCTCTCGAACATATTAAAACTTGGCCTTTAACATTTAATTATTTGAATTAATTTGGTTGGATAGGATTGGAGAGTCTCTATTTCCATTCACTATTTTGATATCTTGTTAATATTCTTTGTACAATGGTAGAATTATCAGCTTAAACAAGTGTTGCGATGATGTCAATAGAGGGATCGCTGAACGCAGGCGACAATTGGGTAACATTATTCTAAATTTTGGCTGCTGCTTCTTTGAATTTGATATCCACATGATTTTAATATCACCATGACTGAAATGGAAGATCTTTAAAGTCGTGGTAATCTACAGGTTGTATTAATTTGCTAAATAGTGATGGTACGGTTTGTGAAACTAGCTCGCAGTGACAGAGGAAAATTGCAGCAGAATGGTTCGGTGGAATGAGGGTCAGACGTAGGGCAGAATATAATTTATGTGATGCGAAATGGATGTAGGCTAAGTGGTTTGGTCAACTTGCAAGCTACAGAGAAGGCTGGCAAAATCAGCAGCAAGGAAAATCTGGACGTTCACTATACAGTCGTCAAACAGTGGTTGTGCGTTACGGCAATGGTGAAGCGAAGGTTTCTAACAAGGATGGAATTTGTGAAGGTTGTCAACAAGGATGGAATTTGATGGGAGTGATTAAGGTTTTTCGTTGAAATTGTGAAAATTGGTTGGGAAGTGTGAAAATCGTTAAATTTGACAGATAGGTCTATTTTGAAATTCCCACTTGGTTGCCAAGGCGGTAGTTGTTTTTTGAGGCTGCAACTGAAACTATGGAAGTAGTACTGCATTTTTGGTTTTTTTTTTGGATATTTTTTTTATATATATAAATTTTTATTTTTTTTTAAATTTTGATTTTTTTTTCATATATATATATATATACATATTTTTAAACTTTGGTGTTTTTTTTTTAAATACAATTTTTTTTTTTTTGACGTTTGTTTTGTATCCACTACACACTGCACAATTACAGTTCCTAGTCTTACCACTCTTACTAACTAAACTTTCCCACTGCATAGTCTCTAACTTCCATTCTCCTTAGTCACTGCACATTATGTAGTTACAATGCCCAAACCCTCACCCTCGGTCTCCTAGCTCTGTGCACTGCATAATCCGCAAGCTTCTCTCTCAGTTCTTGTGCACTATCCCATCATAGGAAGCCTCACATGAGCAAAGGTAAAATAGGTGATTATGGCACTGATGTTGTCTTGTCATGAGTGAATTTCATTTGCAAGTGACATTATCCTTTCATGGCATGACGAAAATCAAGGAGATTACCAAGAAAAGGTTACAAGAACGACAACTATGGAGACAAGTCACAAATATTCTATCATGCAAGAATAAGGGAATCTTGAACCACTACAAAAAGATGACAACTCATTCTCACTTAGACGGTTCCAACATTTCTTCAGACCCTTTGGAAGGTGAGGATGAAGCACCTTAAAGATCAATTAAGAAGAATCAAAGACATGGCAACAAAGAGAAGAACTTGGCATTGATACATTACTATGAAGACTTATGTTACCATAGTCAAGTCATGGCTTCTCAAAATGTCACCACAATAGTCATATGTTGTCAAAGTGGGTTTTCCACATTATTTGTGGAATGTAATAATGTAATTTCCAAAAAATGAAAAAATTTAAATGCGTGGAAGCCCAAGGGTCCTACATGGAATATGAAAAGTCACTAGATAGTTCTAAAGTCATGTAGAAGCTCAAAAGTCTCATAGGAATTTTAAAAATCACATGAGAGCTTAGAGTCATGAGGGAAGGTAAAGAGTCAGAAGGGAGGTGAAGAATCGCCTCATTTGTTATAAATAAACCCTCATAGTTCAAGCATAGGGACTTCAGACTTTTCACATTGGCTTCTCCAACTTGGCATAGGGGAGAAGACCATTCTTCGGAGGACCAAGTGGTGACTTTGATAGATTCCTATGCCAATAGATGTCATATTTCATGATTGGCATTTATGAGGTCTCCAATATGTTCATACCTTTTTTGGTTGCAAAGGTTTTCCATATTGTCAAAAAATCAAAAAAATTAAAAAATGTAAAGAGGGTATGCCCTAAAATAAAAATCAAAGGGCAAAAATAATGAAATGGTCAAGAAAAAAATGAAAGAAATGAACCCCAATCAAACAGACCAGGAAAGTGTGCAAGTCCAAAATGCCACTACTATTCCATTTTTGCAATGATCTGATGGTGTGCAACTTCCTGATTTATGCCACCATTGATGAATGGCCAAACAACTTAATCTTGGCCAATTCATATTTCAATTTCTTGTTTTAGAGATAGAGAATAAATTCTGTCCAAACTGTTCAAACTTGGCAAATAAGTAGATAGGTAGAGAAACAAAGGAGCTCAATAAATTTAATCTGATGCCCTTGGAATAAATAAGGGTGGATTTAGATAGGATTACAATGAAAAGAAAAGAAAAAGTGAAAAGGGTTTGCTAGTCCAAATGCACCCAAAGAAAAGAAGAAAAAATGTTAGGCAAAGTAAGCAGGGTAGGTAAAATGGTGTTGCAGAAGCACACATGTGACTGATTTTATCTCTCAAGATGTTCATCTTACTGTCATCACAAGTGCAATGTAGGTATTTTGATGCAGTTCAAGCAGGGCAGACTATCTTAACTAACTCCCCCTCATCTTTTCCCAAGTCTCTTACTAACTTCCCTTAAAGGTATTGAGATTTGCTTGATATCCTTAAAAACATTCATCCCATTTTTTCATCAGATTCCTAAGTAAAGCTCCATTTTTTACTTAGGAGAAGTAGCCACATTTCTTGTGTAAAATCCATCTTTTTCCCCTTTGCGTAGGTTCTATAACACTATGCTTAGCACTCTCAGGTTCATTTCAAAATTCATATTAACTGATTAACTCTTATTGATATAATTCTGACTTTATCTCCCTCCTCGTATTAAAAGTATAATAAAAATCCCCATATAAATATATAACCCCTCCCTGGTTGAAATATAACCGTTTATATGCTGTTCGGGAATTAATAGGTTTACTTGAAACCTATTAAGAACCCTCCTCGCGCTCAAAGGATTAATTAACCTCACGTTAATTAATGATTTAATCACCCCGATAGCCAATGAAAACCCGCCCGATATCATTAATTAACGTTAAATTGATTGGCCCCGTGCATTAAACTTCCGCCATTTCCACCAACCGCAACCGTTAGATCTGTGCCCTTGCATCGGACGGCTCACAATAATATCGCGACCCCCTCCGCCGCTGAACTTTACCGCCCAGGGAATTGGTGGTATCACCACCCATACCAGGACGCGTGTCGACTGCCCGCGTTGCATGCGCCCCCCCCCGTCCCAAACCACTTTAGCCCATAAGCGGTGCGGGGCAAAACAACTTACCGCCCTCCCGCTGACCGCTCACTGATGTCACTGCCACGTCATCGTCCCGCTAAATGACAACGTGTCTTTTCATGCTGATGTCATCAAGGCAATAAATGCCAAAACCCCCGCCAAAGCCAAAAAATTTGTTAAAATCACGAAAAATGTCATTTTCGTTCATTTCTTCTGCAAACTGTTTACATGCAAAGTTACGTCCAGATGTTTGCACGAATGTCCAGCCCGCCACCCGACTAGAAAAATCTCAACTTCCTACTTCGCAGCTCGTCATGTCAGCCTGTCAAGTACCTAGTTCACTTTTCAAAATAAGTATTTATCGCAATTCATCTCCCGAACCAGTAATTTCATTTTGCCTCTGTAAATTTTACCCGAAAGAGCTAAATTCAAGAAAAATTTAGTCTGTTCCTCTCATACAAACACACCCAGAACTGCTGTTTTTGCCCATTTTCTCCACATAAGCCGGACCCCCTATTTGAAAACACAAGAACCAAACATGGAAGCTTCGGTGGCCCTGAACATTGCTCCCCTCAATGCACCACATAAGGATTAGGAGTGGTTACCCTTGGTTGACAGAGATTTCCAAATTAAGGAGTTATCCGGTGACATGAACCACCTCCAAGCATTTTGCCGAATTAGAAATAGTTATCTGAGTAAATTTGATGTCTATAGAATATGGGATTCTAATCTTCCCAGGTATTACCTTCCCTGAGTCAATGTTTTCCCGGATATTATCCACCAATGTTGTGCCAACTATGACCCTGTCACGAAAGAAGTTATAACCCCATACCAAACTGTTCTCTTTTACATAACTGTTGAATCCATCAATGAGATGTTACACTTCAAACCCATTCCACCTCTGGCTCTTCTTTCCATGGGAGTTTTGCTTAAACAAGGCTCTCAGCTGCCCAATTCTGAAATCACATGTATTACACAAATGATCATGAGACCAGACTGTCAGCAGCGAGGCCCTCCCCCATATTTGCATGTTTGGTTCATTGAAATAGGGAAACTCTTAATTGATATGATATCCTTCATCTTGGGATTCAAGACCAGTGAATTTGTTGATGAGACCACCTTAGTTCCGTTATCCATATTTACTCTTGGACAACCCCCTGCTGTCAAGTATGACTATGCAACCTTCATAGCTAACAAAATCAATGAGAAATTCATAAATCTGGACAGAGAAGGAGTCTTCAAGTATAGCTCATTCATATACCACCTTCTGCTATGTTATCAGCCAGACAGCTTTTCATTTCCCATCAAGAAATTGGATTCCAAAGGAGAGCAGAGGTCTGTGATCTTTTGGACCTCTATCTTCCATCGTGTCTATGAATCCCCTTATAGCTATTGTGAATTCATTGACCTGTTTGTGCATCCAGCCACCACTCTATTGGTAGGAGCTCCTCCCCCCAGACTCTCTGTTGATATAAAGAAGATTTTGTAGCTCTCCAAACAGTACAAGATAGGTGATTGATACATCTATCAAAATCACACAGTAATCAGAATCTATGGATGTGAGCTCTATCCTTACAAACGGCCCAAATATGTGCTTATGAGACTTTTTGCACTGGAGTATTTTAGGCAGCTTATCAATGCAGATTTAACCCATTTTTGTAATGCAAAGAAAAAGGCCCAGCTAAGAATAAAAAACCAGTTAGGCCCTTTTGCCATCCATAAGAGGGAAGCATGGGAAGATGTTGATAAGATACTAGGGGAAAAACTTAAATTGGAGAAGAGTTTTTGGTGAGTGCCCTATCACCCACACAGTTTTATAAGTGACAGAAAAGTAAGAAACCGGTTGTCGGTTTACATACATCATAAGATCCCTCAAATTGAACAATATGCTAATCAGGAGGAATGGGTAGAGGTTACATTAGTAGAAGAAATTACTGAGCAAGAAAAAAAGGAAAAAGCTATGAAAGACCTTGAAAAAACCCTTGACCTGGACTCTTTTGGACAGGTATCTTTCCAGCTACCAGAACAAACAGGGGTTGGGGCATCCTCTGTTGGAACCTCTCAGCAACCTGCACAAGAGGCCAACACACCAATTTCTAAAGGCAAAGAGGTGCTAGATACAAAGCAACAGATAATGACAGATCAGCCAACGACATCAAAGGAACAGGGCCAAGGGAAAACTCCTCCAGCCCAAACCAAAGCAGCAGAGATTCCTGCACTATAGACTCCTCTAAATGAAGAAAAGAGTAAGAAGAGGGACAGGGAGGAAGGCTCACCTATCAGTGGTCTCGTAGAGCAACCAGGGGCAAAAAGACAAAGACTAAATCCTCTGTCTGAAGGAGAAATCTTTGAAGAAACAATAGACAGTCAAAGAGGAGAAAAGATGGCCAACCAGGAGACATTCCCAATAGTGGAAACATCAACTACCTCGCACAAGCAGGAGCTAGAGAGGCAGCATAGTGTGGAAGTTTCATCCACCAGGCCATAGAGCAAGCATGCCTCCGACATTAAAAGGACATTCACGGAGATCAAAGCTCGGAATGACCCACTGAGGTTGCAAATTTATAATCAATATCTTAAGATGGCCCCCACCAACCAGCAAAGGTTAATGTTTGCATATGACATTAAAGGGGGTAAAATGATCATGAGTTACTTTAAGCCCAAGGTGCAACAGCCACAGTGAGCAACTGACTATATCATGACAAATCTGGAAGTCTTGGCCAAGGATATTCATCCTATGGACCAGATTGAGCTTCATAAACAAACCGGAGAGATGGTATACTCCACACTAGCTGATAAAGCTATATTGGCTCACAAATTGCAAAACTCATTAAACAATACCTCTGCTCAGCTAGATCTAGAAAAAGCCTCTTCTCTAGCCAAGGACAACATGATCAAATCTTTGGAGGATATTATTGAGCTGGGACATGATCCCAAAGATGCCAAAGGCATTAAGGCACTTATAAAGAAAATTGAAGAGGACATTGCTGCCCTAAAGAAACAACTGAAAATGCCTCTTACCATGCATCCCCAGACCACAAAAGTGGTGCAGAAGAAATAAGAAGAAGACATGATGGACCTGCTTATGAGGCTTAATGAGAGATTGGGTGAGACTGAGCAGGCATTGGAGAAAACTTTAAAGGAATAGTAGGGAGAGTCTACTTTCCAGCCACCAGAAGTAGTTCCAATAGTCACAACTGCCGCTTCCACAGCTGTAACAACACCGCCTCCCACTGTTCTAGCAACAACAACAATAACAGCAAGCAGCAGTACTGGCATGACCACAGAGGAATTAATAAAATCCATGGAGGAATTAAAACTCCAAGTATCAGAATTGAAAGAGGCCAAAGAGAAATTGGCAAAATTAGAAATAAGTTATGACAAATCCAAAATGACTGTGGCAGATAGAACAAGAGAGGTTAAAGCATTAGAGAACAAGGTGAGAGCATTGGAAAATGATCTCTCCTTGGATAAACCTCTGGGAGAAATCAAGGGCATTTTGTGGGCCAACATCAACCAGTCCCTTAGTACTGTGTGTAGATCTATTTAGATTATTTATGAACAGATTGAGATAATAATAGTGGCCCAAGTGGAGATTCAAAAAACAAGAACTTTATTGGGGAATATGCCTGAACAAGCTAACAGGCTAATACATTTTATGAACACCAAGGCCAGTGAAGAAATGGAGGCACTGCAAATCAGAGACAGGACGGGAACCATTCTGCATATCAAGAAAGTGCTAACCATGAGAACTCTGATGCAAAACTTGGAAAGGAGATGCCAGGACATGCAGGTAGAGATTGATTCTTTTACAAAAAGATTTACAATTTTGCATGAAAAGGGTTTGCCAAGTCCGTTGGGAAGTAATGAACGCCTAATGAGACGTGTAGAGTACACGCACAAGTTGAACAAATTAATGCACCATCAAGTACTTCAGCAGAGAGGGCACCCCTATCTGGCCAAGCCCTTTATGACAAACTAGAGAATTTATTTTACATTGAGCATGAGGTGAAACATCTGTTCACCATCCCACCTAATTTTTTCAGGTACACAGAGACTGACAAGACTTTAAGAAAGCTGCAGAGACATAAACTACCAGAACTAGACTGGTGGCAAGATATGTTAGAAATCTTATGAATGTATCTTTGGTATCTTTGTGGAAACAAAAGTTTTGTTATCATTTATCATAAAGTGGTAAACAGAATGGAAGGACGGGCATATCAATAAAAGCGTATCACATCAGAGTTAAAGACGCCCGAGAAATACGGGGCAGGAGCACAGAATATCAGAGGAAGACAGCTGCAGACCGACTCATTGAACCTACAGTCAGCATATCTCACCAAACAGAGCAACCAACACAACAACATTTACTTCTTCATTTATTTCTTCACTTTTTTCAAGACTACGTGTCTCTATTTCCTGTAAAAATAATGAATCATCTCTAGATATTATCTCTTTGAGATATTTTGTAACATTTTTGTATAAATACCCCCCTTAACAAAGTATTTGGGGTTGGTGATGCATTTCCTAGATTGCGCTATAACTCTGAAATTTTCTAAATACAAAAGCTGTTGGGATCCATTGTTGCTGGACTTTCTAGATGTGGAATTGATAACAGAGAACTTGTTACAAAATGCTTGAATCAAACTATGGATTGATGAGTACCCTTATATCTCTTGTTTTATAGTTTTCTTGTTTACTATGTCATCTATGTTTCATGATCTGAATAATAAAGAGAAAGATTAACTCAGAACTTGCTTAACTACACTTTGTTTTCAATCTTTGTTATTCTCCGTGTTTTCTTCAAATTAAGTATAAACAATGAATTCTTAACTGCTCCTGTTTCCCTTGATTCTATAATTTTGATTATTTTCTAAGGAATTCTTAACTGCTTCTTCATAATAATCATTCACTTTCCCTTTGTCTATATGATGAAGGATTCTTAGTTGCCCTTCATCCGTTAGAGTCCATTCCATCTGATTTCAGCCTTTAAAATTGTTCCATGTTTGGTTACATTGCTCTGTAGTGCCATTCTCTGTTAAGAAACCATATCCAGCAATCCATCTCCATAGACTCCATTAGCCCAATGGACTAAACTTCTCAAGCTTACACCTCTGTTCTATTGAAACTCACCATCCAAAAATTAAACAAAACCCCTGAAATCCATAACTAGCCTAATACCTTTCAAAACAAAGTTAAATCACAAAGAGAGAGCCCTCTCTAGATGCATATTGGCTAGAATCTGTGTCTAAAAGATTGGTCTGTGGTTACCTCGGCCGTATTCCCTTACTTACAAATTTTGGGAACAACTTGAGTGATTACATCATTGGCGACTCCACTGGGGACAATCTGAATGTTTATTTGTCACTGTTATCCATTTTATAAGCTACAAACAGAGCCTAAAAGTTAGCCAGTTAACTTTTGAAATGCCTTTGTTTTGCAATGGCAGAAGTAAATAAATGCTACTTCAGCCTATCTCTGGGCTAGCTTATAGATTGGACAGTTAGTTTCAAGAATTTGAACAATCCCTTGTTTATAAATCTTTAAGAAATTTCACAATTTTCATATCTGATATCTCTTAGAGAAGCAATTAAAGTTGTAGTGTCAAACCATTTATAAGAAAAACCAAGAAACACACTTAGAAGCCTGGCTTCAGAAAGGATTCGTTACACCAGATCACACCCTGATCCAAATCCACCACCTGTGTTGTAAAATCCCAATCTGATTCCCAAACTTCTTAGAAGACAAGAAAGCTCAGAAAATTTTGCAATTTCTCGGCCTCTTTCTAGATCAAAATCCTGTCCTGTAAGGTCAATTTACCTTGAAGACGAGCTTCTGCTAATTATTGTGAAAATTCTTCATTTAAAACCTTATCTGAACCTGGATTAACCCATACAGTTCAAAATCCCATATTCATTGAAAATCCCCATCTTGATCAACATTTGCAGAGCTGTATTCAACCTGAGCTTATCTATGAAAAAACACCAAATCTTCCCGCAACAACTACCCCTTCTTCGAGTCCACCATTAGCACCTCACTTTTCCCAACCTCAAGCTACCCCTTCCACTTTTCCATCCACTGTTCATATTCTTGTTGTTATCCCTATTGCACCAGTTATCACACATATCCCTGTTAACATGGCAAACAGATATGCTCCTCTAAATTTACCTGCCAATCTAGGGACTATGCCCCAAGATTATCAAAGTAAATTCATGGTACAAGCTCATATACAGCTCAACAACATACTAAGAATATGACAGATTATTTTGAAATATATGAGGTGGATGATGATGATGTTAGAATGAGAATTTTTGTCCAAATTTTGAATGGAGATGTGAGAACATGGTTTAGAGCACTCCCTGTTAACAGTATCAATGACCCTCATGCTCTTTATCAGACCTTCTTGAACAGATGGGAGAAGAAGAAAGATCCTCTGCACATTTTATCAGAATATGAAGGCTTGAAAAGAGGTGCACAAGAAACTGTTCAAGATTACTGTACCAGATTCAATAATGTTTACAACGCTATCCCCCAAAATCTTAGACCTCCTCCTGATTTAGCCTTGATTAAATTCCCTGATGCATTTGACTCTGATATGGCATACCAACTTAGGGAAAGAACTCCTTGAGACTTAGAAGAAATGCAGAGCATAATTGTCAGTGTTGAAGCTAACCTGATTTCTAAACGAAATCGGGCCAGAACTGAAAGGAGAACAACTTTCAAGGAAGAACCCTCTGCCTTTGAGAAAAAATTAGATGCTATCATTAAAGGAATGGATAGACTTGGGGATAGAGTAGAGACAATTGAGAGGAAATCATCATGGGATGGTCAACCAAGTAATGGGAGGAATCCAAACTTCAGAAAGAATCAGAACCTTAATACTGCAAAATCTGGACCTGACCAAAATATTAGACCTCCTTTCCAAGAAAATTTTGCTGAAGCCTCAACTTCTGAGGAACCACCTGAAGACACTAAAATCAACTTGATGGGCCTCAACAATGAACAACAAGTTTTCTTAACCCAAGAAGACCAAGAAGCTCACACTTTTGAAAAGTTCCAAGCGCAATCAGGTGAATCATTTGATTTCAGGGAGGGATATGACACAATAATCTATGAAGTCCAGAAACAATACAATTTGAGAAGTAGAATAATAGATGTCCCCGAAAGCAATAAATAGAAGGAGACCAAGCAACCTAACAAAAGTAAAATCAATAAACTCCCTGTACAAACCTCCTCTGGAACCAGTCCTAACCCAAAAGATCCAATAATTGAAGCTATATCAGATGAACAACAAACTGACAAACAACCCTCCACTTCCATTCCCTTCAGAAGAAATGTGGAAGAATATCTAGAATTTGATGTAGAAGCAACTTCAGCTCATAATCCCACTCCTAATATAGCCAAAAACACAAAAAATCCACTAGAACCAGAGAATCCCATAGTTCGAAATATAAAAATCCAAGTTGAGAAACCTTTTAATCTTGAGACAGAAATAGGAAAATTAAAGATAGCAATTCCATTGTCAGAATTGGCTAAGCATGACGTATATAGAAGTCAAATCAGCAAATCAATTCAAATTTCTGTAAGCCAAGATTCAGTAAATGATTTTGATGATCAACCTGAATTAATTTTTGGACCCGAGGTGAATGGAAAATCAGTAGATGGAGGTGTTCCTCCTTTTTATATAAGTCTGAGCATACATGAAAAAATACTCCATAATGCCATGTTTGATTCTGGTGCTTCTCACAATTTGATGCCTAAGTCTGTGATGGAGAAGTTGGAACTAGACATTACCAGACCATATAAAGACTTATTCTCTTTTGACTCCAGCCAGGTCAGATGTCTAGGGATAATCAAAGATTTATGTGTGTCATTAGTCCAATGCCCTGCAAAAACAATTTTAATGGACATGGTGGTGGCTGATATTCCACCCAAATATGGAATGCTATTATATAGATCTTGGGGTGCCAAGCTTCAAGGATCATTACAGTTGGATATGTCCTATGCCACAATTTCTGTATTTGGTCAACCAAAAAAGTTATATCGTGAAACTTTAATGAAATATGTGGTGAGTAGTCGAGACAAACCCCATAATTTCAGTGCACTTTGACATGGAATCCTTCATTCTCTTCAATGTTGAAACTGATCCCCCAGCTGATATCAAAATTTCAACATTTAAACAAGCACAAATTTCACACAAAAATTCTAGTGCTCACAATCAAGAAATCTCCGGCAACAATGATACATCAAACTCCCAAGAGAAACCAACTAAAAATAAAGAAATATATCTGCCCATAAAGCAGATTACTTAGGCTCCTAATACTGACTATGAACATGAGACCCTTTGGTATTTAGAGTTTTATGGTTAAGTTAACAAATTAGGAGCAAGGGCAGGAATTTGGGTGCACAATTTAGAAAATGACCATGTTGAAGGTCATGCCTACAGATTGAACTTTAAATGCACCAATAACATGGCTGAATATGAAGCCCTACTGCTAGGACTTAAATTGCTCAAAAATTTAGGGGGAAACAAGATATCAGTTTTGGGAGACTCTGATTTAGTAGTTCAACAGATAAAAGGAAACTTCCTAACAATTGATCCTAGACTGAGAGCTTATAGAGGAATAGCAATTGACATCCTCAACACATTTCATGAAACACAGCTTGCCAAAGTCCCAAGAAAGCACAGTTTACATGCTTACAGCTTAGCAACTTTTTCCAGTACTTGTAAATTACTGTTTGAACCTAATCATCAATTCACAACTGAGATTAGACATAGGCCAGCAATACCCGAAAATATAAAAAATTGGCAAGTGTTTGACAGTGATATCCAGATCAACAATTTTTTAACTCTAGAGGAAGAGTTTTCCAATACTACTATAGAATTGGAGACTATCAGAGAGTCTAATCAAACAGAAAAACTACAAACATAAATTTCAGCAGAAAATGCAATTCAAAGGCTGCATCCCACAAACTTCACCAAGGAAAAAATGCAACAGCTTAAAGAAATAGATATTGATGAAATGGTAGAAGGAGAAGCTGAAGTTATTGATTTAAAAGATAACTGTTTGCCCAAAGTGCTTACTCCTTTGGAAGATTTCTTTGATTTTAATGATGTCCCAAAGAAGCCTAAAATGCAACCTCTAAAAACTGATATTGAAGACTGCAACATAGGGACTGAGGAAAATCCAAAAATGATAAAATTGTCCAAAACTTTGCCCCCTGATCAAAAGCTTAAATATGTTAAACTGTTCAAATAATTCGATGATGTTTTTACCTGGAGTTATGAGGACCTCAAATCTTATGACACTTTTGTAATTCAACATACTATACCTCTCAAAGAAAATCAGAAACCATTCAAACAGAAAATAAGAAGAATTAACCCTGTACTTCTTCCCCTAATTGAAAAGGAAATCAAATGAATTTATGAGGCTGGAATAATTGTTCCTATCAGATTTTCAGAATGGGTGCTCAATCTAGTACCAACTAGGAAGAAAACCGGGGAAATCAGACTCTGTGTTGATTTAAGGAATCTGAGTAAGGTTTCTTTGAAAGACAATTACCCTTTGCCTAAGATGGACCACATTTTACAAAGAGTGGTAGGTGCCTCTAGGTTTCACTATTAGATGGATTCTCAGGTTTTAATCAGATTCTGATCCATCATAAGGACCAAAACAAAACAGCTTTTACAACACCATGGGGAACTTTCAAATATGTAAAAATGCCATTTGGACTTAAGAATGCAGGGGCGACCTTTCAACGAGCAATGGACAACTTTTACGAAGGAGATTCATGATTTTCTAGTCATATATCTAGATGACCTTACTACATTTTCCAAAACAAATCAGCAACACCTAGATCATTTGAGACAAGTCTTTCTAATATGCAGAAAGTATGGTATCTCATTAAACCCTAAGAAATCACTATTTGGGCTAGAAGAAGGCAAATTGTTAGGCCACATCATCTCCAAAGAAGGCATTAGAATTGATCCTGACAGAATACAAGCCATTTTACAAGTTCCTCACCCCAGAAATATCAAAGAATTTCAAGCCTTCCTTGGAAAAATCAACTTTCTAAGGAGATTTATACCCAATCTGGCTAAATTAATCAGACTGCTAAACAACATGTTGAAAAAGGATTCCAAGATTAAATGGACAGTAGAAGCCAAAAAAGCTTTTGAAGAAATCAAAATGGCTTTGACTAGAACACCAATCCTTACAAGTCCAAAGTTTGAAAGAAATTTCATGATATTTTAATTTGCATCAGAACACAAAATTGCTTTTGTTTTACTACAGAAAGATGATCAAGGACGTGAAAAACCGATAGCCTTTTCCAGCAAAGCACTTAGGGATGCACTGCTTAAATATCAAATTATGGAAAAACAGGCTTATGCACTTGTGAAAGCTATCAAAGACTTTAGAGTTTGCATATTGTACTCCGATGTAGTAGCTTATGTACCGAGTGCTGTTGTTAAAGACATCCTTACTCAAGAGGGAATTGAAGGCAAAAGAGGGAAATGGATAGCTAATATCTTAGAGTATGACATTGAAATAAAACCTACAAAGTGTTGGCATTATGTTTCTGGTATGGTTATATGTTACAGATGTTGTACTTGATGGCAACACCCATGGCATGGCTGTCAATATGATGAGAATAAAAAAAAAAAAAAAAAAAAAGT